>APFE030314454.1:118669-170797 GCA_000404065.3 Pinus taeda | reverse complement strand
AGAAGAAATCCTGCTCCAAGTAGAAAACCAGCTCCAAGAAGAAATGTAGCTGATGGAAAAAAGGCAAGAGGCAATGATGATCATCAAAGGATCTCAAGGCAGCAAGGCTTCAGAAGTACATCAAGGAAACCTCCATCTCTCAGGTACCAAAGTTCATTTTTTGGTTATTGTTATTCTTGCTCAAACTTTGGTCATATGGCAAAAGACTGTAGAGCATTTCATGGAGATAGATGTTGTGGTCCCTGACAATCTCCAAGAAATAATTTCACAAGAAGAAATCATGAATTTTTATTCATGAACAATGTTGAATGTTTCAAGTGTCATGACATTGGGCATATGGCACGAGATTGTAACTTGACATGGGATCTTACACAAGCTAGACCCATGCAAAAGAAGAAAGTTACACAAGTATGGAGAAGGAAGGAAAGACAATCTGAAAATCCCTTGAACTCCCTAGTGGATCTAAATTTGTTTTGAGAAGAGTCTGTCAAAAAAAGACAAGCACACATTAAAGGGGAGCTTGTAATTTTTGTTGCTGAACTGTCTTAACAGTCACTCTTTGATGAAGACCTTTTATAAGGCAAAAATATGAAGTTAAATCTGCCATAAAAGCAGAGAAGAAAAAGCAGCGCAATAAGAAAAATATGCAAAGCATGGAGACCCTCACAGCAGTGGGAAGATAAAACATAAAACAACAGTTTTTGAATTTTTGTTATGGAGCACATGCATTGAAATGCATAGCAATGGAAGGTAGTTTCCTTCTATGTAATGTGAGAGAACATACTCACAGCAGAGTGAGTACAATACACAGAAAAAATGTAATGTTTTTCTTCATATGCAATGCAGCATGCAAAGAAATGCATAAAGAGAAACAGGGACAGCATATTTTTAATGCACATGGGTGAATGATAATGTGTGGCAGCAGAAAAATGAAAGGAACTGCACAGCAGTCATTGTGTAAAAAAAATGAATGAAGACTAAGATTATGTGAAGCAAGGGTGTAAAAAGAAAAGGCAGCAGCCCATGTTAATTTTTTTTTGTTGTGTGGAGAATGCAGTGCAAAACAGCGTGAGGATGATTTCTCTCTATGTGCAAGTAATGGAGAGTAAAGAGTTAATGTATGGGCACACAACAGTATAATGAAACAAAAGACAGCCACAGTGCAAATTGCAGAGGCAATGTAGCAGCAAATAAAAACCCAGGGATGACAGAGTCTATGGTTATGGGTATGGACAGCAATGCATAAGAAAAGGCAGCAGCGTGATGGCAAGAAGGAGAAGCACAGTAGTGCGAAGAAAATGAAACCAGAACTAAGAGAGAGTGAAGAAATGTGTTTTTACACATCAATGCAAAATAAGAAAATGCAGCAGCATGAAGTTTTTTGTGTTGAAGAAATGAAAGGTAATGGACAACAGCAAATGTAAGAAATGTTTACACACAGCAGTGTAAATTTGTAAGGTGGGACAGAGTAATTGTTCCAGAAAAGACAGAGTATTATGTCTTTGAAGAATGCACAGCAATGCATAGTTTGCAAAGAAATGTAAGTGAAGTGCAGCAACACAACAGCAAGTGTAGACACAACAGTGTGGGGTAGACGCAGCAAAGAAGATGGCACAACAGTGCAGTAGAGAATATGCAGCAACATAAAAGAACAATGTAATGGGTATGCACAACAGTGCAATGAATGTTTTGTTTTGAAACTGCATCTAAAGCAGTGTTTGGCAATAATCCCTCCGTGAGAGGAAGTGAAGTTCTTAGTGAATCCCTCTGTTAAAGAGGAAGGTGCTTTTCAGCACAGTGTCATGGTAAATCCCTCTGTCAAGAGGAAGATGCTTTTTAGCATAGACATGTTAAATCCCTCTATCAAGAGGATGATGCTTTTCAGTGTAGTCACAGGTGAATCCCTCTGTCAAGAGGAAGGTGTTCTTCAGCACATTGTTATGGTGAATCCCTCTGTCATGAGGAAGGTGCTCTTAAGCATAGTTTCAGGTTAATCCCTCTATTAAGAGGAAGACTATTTTGTTGTTTGTGGAACTGCATCTGAAGCAGTGCTAGTGAATCCCTCCGTTAAGAGGAAGATTTGATGTCTTTGGAGAATTCCTCTATGAAGAGGAAGATGCTTTTTAGCATAGACAGGTGAATCCCTCTAGTTTAGAGGAGGATGTTCTTCAACATGGACAGTGGTGAATCCCTCTGTTAAGAGGAAGACTCTTTTGGAACAACAGCATGTCAAGGAGTTGAGGAAGTGTTTGGGTAAGATTGAATGCCCAGCAGGTGAAATTAAAGGGAAGTGTTGAAGTTGTAATTTCACCTGTGCGCGCGGGTCAGCAATCAACACACGCCCAAAACCACCGAAGCATACCTGAAACCGGCAGTAAGCCATCGCACCACCCTTCAGCTTAAAGCTGTTTCCGTGCGAGGAGCTCCGACACGATATGGTGCAGCCACGTGGATTGCCGTGACATCATCACCTGACATTTATCGGGCAATAAATGTCGGTCAACTCACCCCATCCGATATGCGTTCGATTGAAAGGAATGTCCTTCGCCGTTCAATTGCCAGGAAAGGTCTCCGCCGTTTACATTGTCCAAAGTACATACGGGTCTGTTGAAAAATTAATGCAGCATGGAGTAATATAATTGTCCATACCTTATATTAATGAAATGACAATGTATTAAATGTTTTACGGCGCGTAACATTTATTGAGTATGGGCGGAAAATATATTGTAAGTTTTTATTTTATTATGTGTGCACATGTAATGTAAAAAAAACATTGACTGTGTGTTATGTAAAAAACACACACGGGGATTGTAATGTGAGGACAAGATTGCACACGGGGAGGTGGAGTTTAGTTCGGGGCAGCGAGTAAGAAAATAATACCATACAGCTTGTAAAAAGGGAGGAGATAGAGTTTTATCATTGGTGTGGATTCGCAGCAGCGAATGAAATCCACAGAGTGAAAATATTGTATTGCAGGGGATGAACGCACAGAAGTGCATGAATTTGTTTTCGATTTGAAATGAAAAAATGCAGCAGCAGTGTAAAGTTTTTGTTTGTAATGTAATGTAAGAAAAAGAATGCATAGCAGTGCAGGGGAAGGTGAAGAAGTGAAAGAAGCAAAACCATGGGCAAGTATGTGAAACCATGAATTGTTTCACACAGCAGTGAAAAGGTAAATGTGTAAATCCCTGTAATTTTTGTTTTCACACAACAGTGAATGTAAATGAAATATTTACACACAGTGGTGTAAAATTTCAAAGGAGACAGAGTAATTTCTTTTGTAATATTTTGGTGAATCCCTCTGAGTGAAAGAGGATGAATATGTCTCAGTAAATTCTCAGGTGAAAATAGAGTTTTTGGTTGAGTGTTGTTTTTGGTAAATCCCTCTCAGCAAAGAGGATGAATGTATATGAGTCATTTTGTTTTAAAGAATAGAGATCTTTTATGGTGGTGAAATACTCTGTTCTCAGCTATTTTTTAAAAGGGTCCTCTGTGCAAAAAGATCCTGGAGCAAAGGAAACAGAGCATTGGCTCTGTGGTGTTTGTTTGTTTGGTTTTGATATTTTCCCATTGCAACAATAATACCAAACAAATTTAGAATCTGAAAACAGATTATATTGGACCATTTTGTTTATTGGATGAAAAGTTTTATATTTTTAATGCGTTACATGATGCGCTGCTGTTTATTGACGCAGTTATTGTACACATTAGACTATTGTAAATATTGTTTTTGGAGTTAATATAATGCTTCTTCAGAAAAATTTACCTCTTCATTTAAAAAAAAGAGTTTATATTTTTAATGGTTTTTTCCCGCTGCATTTGCTAACCAAATTAACAGAGTCAAATTCCATCCGTGCTTTCCATAAAAATGGTACAAACGAATGCTATCACTGCTTCTAAGAAAAATAATAGGAACAAAAGCTAAGCGAGATTTAGTAGAAAAATAATACGAACAAAAGCTAGCTTCAATTTTTGGTATTCTAATTGTTGCACCTGTCGGAGGATTACTTTTTTCACGATGGAGACCGAACGACAGAAATAGAAGGGTAGTTCGAGAAGGCTACTCACATTTCTAAAACTATGCGACATGCAAGAAATGACTGACAAGTTTCCACGCATATGTTTCCCACGGTAATGCATCACATTTTCTCCTTTAACACTCTGTCATCGCGGAACACTAATTTCTGAGATACCTTGGAAAAATCGCTGAATATATCGTGCAAGGGCATCTCTGGATCAACACTAGATCCAAATAGATCGAACGTATGATGAAAATCTGGAATGGAATGGATGGATCAGGTTAAGTGCGCATCGATGGTAACTTCATGGCAGTTGCCCCGTGGGTCCAGGTCCAGGTCGGACGATGGAAATCTGGAATTGAATGGATGGCTCAGGTTAAGTGCACATCGATGGTAACTTCATGGCAGTTGCCCCTAAAAATGTTTGATAGGGAATGAGCAATTTTTTCAGATATGTATAACAGTTTGCAAATGATATATATAAAAAATTTATAATTCTGCTGAACATCAGACCAGTACTAAAACTGGTATCCCAGGCTCCAACTAAACACCCATCCCTCCAACCTTAAACTAGCCTTAATACTTAAAATTGCGAAAGGTTTTGCATAGTGCGTCCAGGATAATATCGCGGTAGTTGCCCCACGGGTTCAGAGTAAATTGTGAAACCCCTACACAACGGATAGTGTCCAGTGTAAATTGTGAGAGTCGTGTGCTTCATGGGCGTATGCAAAATACTAACGGGAAACTTTGCCGCAGTTGCCCCGTGGGTCCACCATAAATTCTGAGAGCCGTGCAACAACGGCTAGATGAATAATAAAAAAGGTTCGAACTAAAAGAACGTTATATCAAACGTTGAAAGGAAAAAACAATTTTCCATGCAAGGGGAGGTTTTTTATTGCTTTAAATTCACGACCCCCTAGATTTTAAAAATGAAATGAGTTTGTTTGAATTTTTTGTTTTAATTGCGATGATTTTATTAATATATATTAGAATTTAAAATTGAAATGAGTAATGGTTTTTTTTTGTGTGTGAGATATTAATAATTATTATTTATATTATTAAAAGTGTTTTTCTTCGGCTTTGATTTCAGAAACATAAACTCTGGTTCCTCGTCCTTTACCCTCTGGTAATGTTATCTCTTATTTTTAGTTTCTTCTTATTTCTCGAAGGCGGTTCTTGGTAGGATTTTGGTGGTTAAAGATTTAGAATGGCCCTCATTTGAGGACTTTTCACCCAAATAGGTCTTGCAAAAAGCACAGAATCCTTCGTACCTTCCTTGTGCTATGTCAAAAAGCTATGTCCGAATTTCTCCAATGGTCAGAATGGGGTGCTAATTATCTGAAAGAAATTCCCACCTGTCAGCAGAAAAGTTGCGTCTTCCTGACTTTGTGAGTGAAGAACAACTCAGTCAAGGTTTCTCGCAGGTTCCAGGAGCTCGAGGAGAAGGATTGTTTTCAAACTCTAGTAATGGGAAGGAAAAACAGAAACACATCCAAAAACAAGTAAAGGCATTGGCGGAAATGAAGGAATTAACCCTAGGGGCGGACAACAACTTGGATAGAGTGGAATCCTAAGAGAGCTTTAGTGGGCAGACTTAGTTACATAAAAATGGCGCACGAACAGCTTCTATCCTGGGTTAGGGCAACATGGAAACCATTAGTGGGTTATATTCTGATTGTGAGTATATTGGTCAACAAATGGAAACACATTCACTTTTTGTCATAGGATGACCTTGAAATAATACTCTGTAAGCTATGGGTTATAGGCAGGGACTCTATGTGGCTGCAACAGTGGCATCCTCTTTTCTACTCAAGGACCGAAAAACAACCATGAAAGCATCTTTGGGTTTTGCTGTCGATATTCCCTCTCGAGCTATGGTCACATGAGGTACTTATCAAGGCAAAAAATTCATTGGGTAGATTCATTTACTTGAATGAAGCTTCTCTCCAGGCAGTATATAAACGTATAACATGGATCCTAGTTGAGATGGAGGCTGCTAAAGGATTACCAAGGTTTTTAAAAATTCTTTGGGGCGATAACGAGATCATACAACTGATAGATTGCTGGAAGACTCCCTTTAGATGTATAAATTGCAGAGATGTATGTCATCTAGCCAGTTCTTGTGAGGCTCCTCTGCGTTGGGATCTTACTACCCATATGCATTAAAAAATCCTTATGAGGTGAGCTTAACAATCGTTTCCGCAAAATCCAATTCCTTATAAACTTCTGCGGGTATCAAAAGAAGGGTGAGAGTCTGCCTCGGAGGAGGTATAGGAGTTTAGTTTCAACAAGTCTGAGGATAGTGTTGTTGTTGTCATTGAAAGGGTCATTGCTAAAGTGGTTGAAGACATCTCGTCGAGTCAATCACCTGAACTTTCTCTTGGGCTCGACCACTCTCGCGATATGGTTCAATCTAGTAAGTCTCTCTTTGATCCAGACTCCCTTATTCAAAAAATTTATGTGGAAGATTCCCCACTTATGGATCAGATTTAAGTGAATGCACTTCATTCTATAACTAATTTCTCTCTTTCACATTCTAGCGGACAATCTTTTCCACAAAACTCAGCACTAAATTCCTTGAAACCTATAACATCCTCCAAATTTCCAGACAACCTTGACAAGCCAAATCAATAATTGACGTGTATCAATATAGCTCTAAAAATTAATGGATGCCCTTCAACTTCCCTATTCAAATCTAGTTTTACATGTTCAAAGTCAGAGCAGTTTGGTGCACCTATCTCCCTTCCTAACCTGGACACCCTATAACCTCTGCACCAATGCTCTCATATAAAGAGTCACTTAATATTTCCCCCATTTCCACATTCACAAGGATTACTCGTGTTAATAACTCTCAGAAAAACCCTAGCTACTCCTTTCAAAATGTCACTATGAGAAATAAAAAGAAATAGAAAAAAAAGAAAAAGAAAAAGGCAATGGCAAGAGAAGGAAATCATCCTAAGACTATCTAGGGTGGAATTAGCCTTTCTGCATGTGATTATTTGGATATTAATTCAAGGGCTCTTAAAGAAAAACGTGAATTCTCTTTCCTGAATAATGATAATTTTGTCTCTCAACATCCGAGGGGTTGGGGGTCACTCAAAATTTGCCTCGCCCCAAAGACTTATGAGCACCCATCACCCCTTTACCATATGTCTTCAAGAAACCATGGTATCAAGAGAAAAAGCTAGAGAGTACTTTCGAAAGCTTTGTCCAGGTTGGTATTCACATGCTCTGGAATCAAATGGCATGTGAGGCAGGTTAATCACTATATGGGACCCAAATCTGTAGTACTTCAGGCTTTCTCCTCCTCATTGGGTATCATTCTAGAAGGATAACTAAGACGATGTCCTTGTCACATAAAATTAATCAATTGTTATGGAATATACAGTGACAAACAAGATTTCTAGGACTCAGTACAAGCCAATGACCTTCTCTTGGATCAAGTCCTTGTCATGGAAGGAGACTTTAACTTCACTACATCTCCTAGAGAGACTTGGGGTCTTCGACCTAGACTGAACCCTCTGAGCTCCTATATTTCATCGATGCTACAAAATCATGAACTTTGAGACATAGCTCCCTTCCCATTAAACCCTACCTAGAGAAATGATAGGATAAGTGTGGAAGGGATAGCCAAAATACTAGATAGGTTCTTAATGGCTGACTAGTTGGCAAAAATAGAGGGGAGGCTAAGATCTTGGACAACTCAAGATAAGTTGTTGGATCACATGCCCATTTTTCTCGATATGGACTTTGATCATATCAGAAAATAAATACCCTTTTAAATTCAATGATTCATGGTTGGAAGAAGAGTATTTTATATTGTTGGTAAAGAAATATCATAGCAAAAATTGGTTTCAAAGTGCTCATCAGCAATGGTTATGTTGGCTGGAAAGCTCCTAGAACTAAAGAAGGCAGTTTTTATTTAGGAGAGTAGAAGAAAAAGAAATAGAAAAAAGAGCTCACAAAAATAGAATCTGAATATGAACACCTTTCTCATATTTTCTCCTCATCCTTCTTGTTAGAAATAGCCTAAAAATTAAGCACTCTAGAAGCTAGGAAAACTCAGATCCTAAATATGGAGGAAGAAGCATGGAGACTAAAAAGGACAACTACTTTGATATAAAAGGGAGATGTCAATACTATAATTTTCCATAGATATGCAAGTCATAGGGGGACATAAATACCATATGGGAGCTTGAGGTTGAAGATGGAAAAATAGATTCTCCCACTAAAGACTTAAAAGCTACAACCTTCTCCTATTAATTCTCTCTCTTTAAGTATTTGGGGTCCTCAAACATGAGCTCATAGATACAATTAATCCAACATTATATGTGCTTCTTCACTCAAGAGGAATCATGAAGAAGCACATATAAATTCAAAGTTAAGTGAAAGTGTTAGTAGACATCAATAATACCTATATAGGATTACAAAATGATCAAATCCCAAGAACATTTTGGACTTCATACCCATTTCCATGTTCAACTTGGTATATAAAATAATCTCCAAGATAATCTAAAATGGGATCAAGACATTGCTAGCAGAAAATATGTCACCAAATCAATTCAGTTTAATAGTTGATTGGAAGATTCATGATGTCAATGGCATTGCTCAAGAAACCATCCATTCTATTAAGTCTTAAAAACAAGAATCTCTTGTGCTTAAAATATATCTTAATAAACCTTTCTATAAAGTCAATTCGACTTTCCTCTGATTGTTTCTCCTTCAAATAAGAAGAAATCTTAGAGGTTACAAACTAGATCACGGGTTGTGTATCATCAACCAACTTCTCCTTCCCTATCAATGGTTCCCTTGCAACAGATTCACCGGCTCTCGGGGTCCCAGGAAGCGATTCCCTTTGTCTCCGTTGCCATTTTTAATTGTGGTGGAAGATCTAAATCACCTTCAAATGAAAGAAAAGTAGGATGGCGCTATAAAGGGCATTAAAATTTCCAAAAAACTTTTCATTACTCCTCTACTCTTTGTGGAGGATGTACTTCTTGTAGGATTAGGAACTGTAATGAAATGCCTAGCATTCCATAGAATAATAAACCTCTTTTGCAGTGCCACTGAAATGGAGATCAATCTTAATAAATCCTCCTTTCATCAATCAACAGTTAGCCCAGACACACTTTCGTAGATTTAGTCTTTATTTCTATTTTGGAATGTCTCATTCAAAAATGGTATCAAATATCTAGACTTATTTCTTAAACCAAACAATTATGATAAAGAGAATTGGAAGTGGATGATAAGAAAAGTGGATCAAAAAATTAATTTATGGTGTAACAATTGGCTATCACATGCGGGAATAATGATACTAACGAAATATGTTCTAGAAAACATTCCCATCTACTAGGTGTCTTTAGCTAAAATCCACTCAATTACCCTTACTACTATTAGATAGTTGATTTTAAATTTCTTGTGGGCTGGAAAATCTAGTAAAGAAGGAGTACATATTTCAAACTGATACTCTCTATCTATTCCAAAAAGTGAATGAGGTTGGGGATTTAAAATTATGATCTGGTTTGCGAAATTTTTAGCCTTAAAAAATATGTGGATAAGTCTATTTGGAGAGGGACTTTGGAGTCAAATTATTAAGGAAAAATATTTAAGAAGTTTGTTATTAATGGATTGGATTAGAGGACATGCCTTTAAACCTCCCAAAATAGGCTTCATAGTATGGAAAGCACTCATAACCACTTTCTCCATTCTCTATAAATATCTAGTTTGGAAAGTGGGAGATGGAAAGCAAGTCATCATTGGCAAGGACCCATTTATAGGTGGTGGACATGTCTACAAGTTGTCCACTGAATTAACACAATGGTTATATTCCAAAGGACTATACTACTTTTACATCATAAGGAAAGCAGACCCTTCTCATCCTTCCTCAAACTATTGGTCTTCCTTAGTTGAGCTTGGTCAATCTAGTGCACTTTCTATGGAATGGAATGCTTTCACTAAATATTTAAACCTGAATGGTGTTGGGTGTGGAGCCCGATTATCTTCCTGCTTCAGAGGTACTTTTTCATCCATATGAATACCCCAAGAAGACTATACACCCCTCCATGTGGGGGGGCAGAGGGTGCAGAGGGGACTGCCCCCCCCTCCCCCCCTGCTTATGGGGTCTAGAAGCCAGCAAGCCCCCCACAGGGGTTTGGGAGCAGTGCCCCTAACGCTAAAAAATAGATGTAAAATTACCTTGTAAAATATTGTAATTTTGTAGTCAATTTGGGTCGTTGATTAAGTAGATGATCTGGCGGTAGAAGTTATGTCTAATTTATGGTTTTATGTGTTTTCATTGTTTGTGTTTCTGCAATATTATATGTGTTCCATTTCTCTTTAATGTATAATCTTCTAACAACTGGTATCAGATTCGAAGGTCTATTTGGTTGTTAAAATCACAAGAGAGAAGGGTTCTTGGTTTGAGTGGGAGAAAATGGGTATGATGGTAGGTTTAGGGTCGAGAAATTTAATGGCCAAAAATGCCAGCTATGGAAGATACAGATGGAAGATTATTTGTATCAGAAAGATCTGTACCTACCATTGAGAGGAAAAACAAAGAAGCTGATGAGTATGACAAAAAAAGAATGGGAGATTCTCGACAAAAAGACATTTGGAACAATATGGTTGTGCCTATAGCGTCGATGGCCTTTAATATTTCAAAGGAACGACAAGAAAGGGTTTAATGATGGAATTGGGCAAACTATATGAAAAAACCTCGGCCTAAAACAAGGTAGCTCTTATTAGGCATTTATTTAATATGAAGATGTCAGAAGGTGGAGCTGTTGTTGACCATTTAAATGAATTTAATTAATACGGTTGTGAGTTAGTTAAATTATGTAGGGGTAAATTTTGATGATGAAGTTAGGGCTTTGTTATTTTTGTTCTCATTTCCAGAGAGTTGGAATGGTTTAGTTATGGCCATTACTAACTTTATCTCTGGATCATGTACTTTAAAGTTTGATGATGTAGTCAATGCATCCTTTGCAAGGAAATGTGACAGAAATATCTGGTGAGACATAAAGTAATGCTTTGACTGGAGAGACTAGGGGAAGAAAAATGGAAATATGAAATAGCAGAGGATATCGCAATAAGTCAAGGAAAGGCATATCCAAGTCCAGATTGGAAATAGTGTGCTAGAAATGTAGGAGGAAAGGAGACCTAAAATAAAAATATAAGTCTTGGAAGGGAAAAGAAGAAGACGAACAACAAGAAAATAATCATAAAGTGAATATGAAAGGTGATGTGTTGCAAGATGATATGATTCTTTCATTATAAAGTTTTATTGATCCATGGATGGTAGATTCAGGGGCCTCATTCCATGCCACAATTGACAGGAAATGTTTTTATCATTATGTTCAAGGAATTTTGGATAGGTTTGTTTCGGCAATGATAAACCCTATAAAACCATTGGAATGTGTAAAGCTTTCATAAAACAAGAGAATGTAAACCAATGGCTACTGAAGGAGGTAAGGCATGTTCCAGATCTAAAGAAAAAACTAATTTCAATAGGGTAGTTGGAAAGTGAATGTTGTGTAACTAATCTTAGAGATAATACCTTGAAGGTCACTAAAGGAGCTTTGGTAATAGTAAAAGAAGAAAATGTTTGTGCATTGTATTTAACCAATGGTATTTCTAATTGTGTTAATGTTTTAACCTCCATAGGACTAGATACAACATTGTTCAATCATAGGCTCAAATACATGAGTGAGAAGAGGATACAGATTCTTCGCTCAAGAAATTTGTTGCCAGGTTTGAAGCATGTTGCTTTGGATTTCTATGAGAATTGTGTTTATGGTAAACATAAGAGAGTCATATTTCTCAGAGTTGGTAAAGAAAAGAAGAGTGAGAAATTAGACCTTGTGCATACAAATGTATGGGCACTTGCTGAGGTGTCATCTCTCAGTGGCTCTTGTTATTATGTTATTTTTATTGATGATGCAACCAGAAAAGCTTGGATTTATTGTATTCGAAATAAATCTGATGTATTTGATACTTTCAAGAAATGGAAAAATTTTGTTGAGAATTAGAATGGAAATAAGTTGAAGTGTCTCAGATCAGAAAATGGAGTAGAATATTGCAACAAAGAGTTTGATAAGCACTATTTAGAGCATGGAATTCGCAGAAAGAAGACAGTTCGAGGAACACCACAGGGAAATGGTGTGACACAAAGGATGAATAGGATAGTCATGGAGAGTGCAAGGTGCATGAGATTGCATGCAGGATTGCCTTTAAAATTTTGGGAAGATGTTATAGATACTGTTGTTTTCCTAATAAAAAAAGGGCCTTGAAGTTCCTTGGATGGTGGTATTCCAAAGGAGGCATGGATAGTTAAAAAGGTAAATTAATCATTTTTAAAGGCATTCTGTTGTGAAGCCTTTGTCCACATTAACAAAGAAAATAGAACAAAGCTTGATGAAAAATCAAAGAAATGTACCTTTCTTGGATATGGCATTAATGATTTTGGTTATTGCTTATATGATTATGAAAATCACAAAATCATTAGGAGTAGAGATGTCATATTCAATTAAAGGGTCTTGTATAAGGCTCAAATGTAGGAAAAGAAATAGGGAAAAGAAAATAAAGAATACATAGTGCTTGATGAGTTCAAAGAAAAATTAAAGGTATTTTAAAATGATAATGATCAACAACCACAATAGCAACAACAACAGACATCTCAAACACTTGAAAGTGGTTTTAGAATATCTACAAGGATAAGTAGACCCCCTAAACAATACTCTCCTTCATTATATTATGTATTGTTGAATGATTATGGTGAAGCAAAATGTTATGATGAAGAAATGCAGGTAGAAACCAAGAAGAAGTGGAAGCTAGCCATGAAAGAAGAGATGGACGCCTTGGTACATAACCATAATACCTGTAGGTGAAACAACATTGTAAAATAAATGGTTTTACAGGTCGAAGAAAGAAGACGGAGGTAGAAAAAGGTATAAAGCTAGACTTGTGGTGAAGGGGTTTGAACATAAGAAAGGTATAGACTTTGATTAAATATTTTCTCATATTTTTAAAATCAATTCAATCAAAACTATTTTAAGTTTAGTAGCAACAAAAAAATTTCTTCTTGAGCAGTTAGATGTAGACACAACCTTTCTTCATGGGGATTTGGAGGAAGAGATATGTATGTAACCTCCACAAGGGTATGAGGTCAAAGGGAATGAGAAACTATTGTGCAGGTTCACGAAGAGATTGTATGGTATAAAACAGGCTCTAAGGTGGTGGTATCTAAAATTTGACAGGTTTATGTATGAGAAAGGTTATACTAGATGTCACTTTGATCATTGTGTTTATCTCAAAAGGAAAAATCATGGCAACTATATTATATTTTTACTATGTGTAGATGAAATACTTTTTGCAGTGTCTAACATGTAGGAAATAAATTTTCTCAAAGAAAAATTGGCAAATTCATTTGCAATGAAGGACTTGGTTGTTGCAAAACAAATCCTTGGTATGATAATAACTAGAGACAGGAAAATCACAAATTAACATTGTCTCCGAGTGAGTATATGGAAAAGGTGTTGCAAATATTTAATATGCAAAATGAAATCCCAATTAGTACACCTTTGGCTATCCATTTCAAGCTAAGTAAGGAGATGTGTCCCAATGCTCAGGAAGATATGTATTAAATGTCTAAAGTTCCATATGCATCAATAGTTGGAAGCTTAATGTATGCAATGGTCTGAAAAGGTCCTAATATTGCACATGTAGTGGGAGTTGTAAGCAAGTAAATGAACAATCTAGGGAAATAACATTGAATGGAAACGAAGTGTATTCTTAAGTATTTAAGAGGTACCAAAAATCAAGCATTATGCTTTGGTGGTTCAAACATTTCTTTACAGGGATATGTTGATGAAAATATGGCAGGTGATAGAGATAATAGGAGTAGTAGCACAAGGTATGTGTTTACTGTAGGTGGAACAACTATCAGTTGGGTTTCGAAAATGCAAAGTGTTGTTGCACTTTCAACAATGGAAGTAGAGTATGTTGCTGCTACAAAGGCTAGTAAAGAAATGACTTTCTTACAAAGGTTTATGGATGAATTGGGTAATAAGCAAGAGATGAGTAAGGTATACTGTGACAACAAAAGTGCCATTCATCTTGCAAAGAACTCAACATTTCATTCCAAGACTAAACATATACAACTCAAGTACTATTTCATACAACTAGTGTTGGAAGATGGACAGTTGAAGTTGGAAATATTACACACTAGCCAGAATGTCGCATAAATATTAACAAAAGTTGTAACTAGGGAGAAAATTATATTTTACACTGTTTTAATTGGTTTTCAAATATGATGATGAAGATGAGAAACAACTAGGTCCATAGTGGAGTCATGGTCCATTAAATGAAGCAGTAGTGGAGTTGTTATAATCAGTCTCCAAGTGGGAGATTGTTGTGTGTGGATGATCCAAGTGGATGTTGATCGCCACCCGCCTATTCCACTCGGACTCCAACCACTATCTCTTTCATTTTTTCAGTTTCCTTAATTGTAGCATAGTTTACTAGTTTTGGCAGTTTTTTGGGTCTTAAACATCCAAAGCCATTTTGAGGCCCTAGACGACGTTTTTAAGAAAACTAGGGCCATCATGTGACCCCAACCTAAAATGGCCACTCATAGGTTGTATTCCTCAGATATATATTTCTAACAAGGTATTGTGGCTATCAAACGAAGATCGTATACCAAAGTTATGACCCCAGCAAGTTGATGTATCAATTTTACCTAAATAGGGTAGTTTTGGCGCTTCATCTCCTAGGGTTAGGTTTTTCAATATTTAGGATTTTCAATTGTTTCTAAATAATAAATAGGCCTTTGAGACTCATTTTAACATATTTCAGAAGCATGTAGCTACCACATCTCTTCTCAAAGATAAGCTACCATCGCCCGAACTACTGTTATTTCCATTCTATTTGTAAGCATGTTTCAATATTTGATGTTAATGAAATGAAGTGTTATTTCTACTGCATCTTTGAATTTATTGTTATATCTATAATTTGTTGCATTACTATTTAAATTTGGATCAATGGTATGAGAGCGGTCTATTCTTTATCTATTTTTCTTTGCATGTCCCCAATGAGGTTGGTATATAAAGAGTTAGGGCTTGAATTCATCAAACCTTTGCAAGACTAGCCTAAAATATCTTGACGACCTCCCATGGCCGAAGAAAAGAAAGATGAGGTGGTAGGAGATCCTATCAAAATATTGCCTGAAGAAGCTCTTGAGTGACAAAGCAATGCGATAATGGACAACTTTGCCCAAATCCTTCTACAGCTACCCAGGGGCGACACATCTACTTCCAGTTGCTACTCTAGAAGTGCCACACCCTTTAAGGTATAAGTTAAATTTGATATTCCCATATTTGAGGGCCAGATAGATGTGTACACTGCAGATAAATGGTTAAAGATGCTAGAAGGATATTTCCCTGTTCATGACTTGTCTAGCCGGGAAAAGATTACTTTTTCTCTTCTCAAAGCCCCTCCCCCCCATGTCAAGGACTAGTGGGAAACCTAATACGATAAAAATGATGAAATTAATCCCTCACTATTTTCGGCCGCACCCACTTGCAATTCATTCCGGATGCCATCAAGGAGTGGTACTACCCTATCGAGAGCTATGAGGATAAATACATAAAGTGGACCACACTACAACAAAGAAGGGACCAAGATGTCTTGGAGTTTACCAATGTTTTTCATACCCTTTGCGTGAAGTTGGGTATCAAGTATTGTGAGAAACATTTGGTACTCAAGTACTACAGCTGCCTACATAGGTACATCCAGGATGAGATGGAGTTCCTAGACATCTCTTCACTTGGCATGATGTACCGATACGCTGTGAGGATTGAGCAGAATCTCAAACATAAAAGCGAGACTTTGGATCTGTGAATCCAAAGCATGGGAAAAACATCCCCAAACTGTAGAGCTATTAAGTTTTGGGTATGTTCTATGCTAGAGCAATTTATTTAATTTCTTTTCCATATTAGCAATCACACTAGCATAAAGTAAATTGCAGATAGAACATAAATATAAATCGTAGAAGATAAGCCAAGACAAGAGGACACAAGATGTGGTGCTAGCCAAGGACAAACCCCACAATCTGTGGGGAAACCTTTGATCAATTCTTCTTTTATGTTCTTCAAATTTAAACAGAGAAAGATAGAGAGAGAGATAGTACATTTACAATAGAAGTCAATACTTTGACTTATCTAGATCTAGCATAGATCATTTCGTATAATGATGAGATTAGTTGAAGACAAAATGCTTCAAATGGTTCTCCAAGGTGACTCCTTCACCTATCATAGTGCTGCATCTCATCCATTTGTCACACCTTACCATGTAGCACCATGCTGGCCTATCACAGTGCTGGACCTAGATGACTGAGCTACTCTCATCTTCATGCTGCTCATCATGCTGCATCTTCCATGGTCTCATTCATCATCAAGCTGCCCATGCTTATGATTACATTCATCATGATTTTGTCCATGCTCCATGTATCATTATGCTGCCCATGCTCATTATATCATACATCATGCTACTGCCCATGCTCCATGTATTATGTCATACATCATGTTGGTACCTATGACTGCGTTTATATGCCCAGATCACAAACACCCCTTTTCTAGTTTCTTCATACTAATAATATCACCTTCAGATCTTAGATATGTTGAGACATTTAACTTACAACTGTGACATCAGACAGGGTTTCATTTGCTGCTTCATGTATCAAGGTTGTGATTGCACTTAAAACCCAAACCAGGTGTAGTTAAACCTTACTACAGCTTGCCCTAACATGGGAAGATCTCAAAGGTAGTGTCCCTTCTTGTTATCAGATCTTTGCACCCATATTCTCATTAAATTTTAGAGATGAATCCCGAGTTTTGTTCCTCTCTTTGTAGCATATACATGATTCCAAAATATGTGAAGTTCTGTGTCTCCTTTTGACTGCGAGAACAGGTCTCCTCGATGTGCTATGATGTCTACGTTGTAGGAGTTTCCATTGACCAATGTATATGTCTCCTTGTTCTTCGTATATGTCTGCTCATGTTGATAACATATATGTCTCCTCATGATGACTGCGTATTGTCTCCTTATGTTGCGTATATGTCTCCTCATGCTGACAGTGTATATGCCTCCTCATGCTGACTGCGTATTGTCTCCTTGTGATGCATATATGTCTCCTCACGCTGATGGTGTTGAGACTTCTTCCATTGGCTACTTTTATGTGACTCCATGATCTGTGTGATAGGTCTTCATGACTGCGTAGATATTCATTCTTTGTTGCTGCGTGGAATCCTCATATACGTGCGTGGATATGGTCACCATCTACCACATGGATATTCATCCTTTGCTGCTACATGGAATCCTCATATGCCTACGTGGATATGGTCACCATCTGCCATGTGGATATTCATCCTTTGTTGCTGCGTGGAATCCTCATATGCCTGTGTGGATATGGTCACCATCACAGCATATAGATTGCCTTCATTACAGCATATGGACTATGGCTCTTTCTATTATAGCTACATCTATAGCTAGGGCATCCAACATATTCTCTTTTTGTGTCTTCTCCTTCTCCAAAAACACAAGACGTGGAGAGGAGGAGTTCACATGAATAATGCATCTATCAAATGACTTCAAGTCTTCTCTTATTTATACTAAAAACATAGGTGATGAATGGACATGACTATTGGTCTTCCGAGCCTACATAAGATGCTAGCCAACTTGATAATTAGTCTTATAATACAAACAAATTCATAACTACATAAACACTTATCAGAATCAGATGATCTTTAGATCAATCCTACAACTCTTGATGATAGGGATCCAATAAAAGTATCAGCTGCCATAAATATGCTGACCCACATGGAGTTTTTCCCTAGTTTCCTATTTAACACTCCCTCTCATCTAGCGAGAACTCCATCCACTGATCTATATGTCTCATTGTACTATCTCTCCCATCAGTGCCTTGCATTTCTCTTCCCAGCTCTGCTTATCTATACTCAGCTCTGCTGGCTCTGCTCTACTTTGCTCAACTCTGTTGGCTCTGCTTAGCTTTGCTGGCTCTGCTCTACTCTACTGGCTCTGTTATGCTCTGCTCAACTCTGTTGGCTCTGCTCTGCTCTGCTAAGCTCTGCTAGCTTTTCTTTGCTCTGCTCAGCCTAGCTCTGCTGAACTATGAAGAAGAAGAAGAATTGATCAAGAATGTCTCAAAACATTCTCCAATGACCCGAAGTTAGTCTCAAAGTGCATACCACTGGTCCCAGACCATTCTCAACTGACCCAAAGTTAGCGTCATAGTGGGTACCACTCCTACCACTCATCCCAAACTAGTATCGCAGGCTTAGAGAGTGTACCACTAGTCCCAGACCAGTCTCAACTGATTCAAAGTTAGCATCATAGTATCTGCCACTCTCACTGGTCCCAGACCAGTCCTACACTTACAAAAGTTAGTCTCAGAGTATGTACACTGGTCCTAGACCAGTCTCAACCAACCCGAAGTCAGTGTCATAGGGGGTACAACTTCTATCACTGATCCCAGACTAGTCCATTGGTCCCAGATCAATGAAGGTCATCCTAGCATAGGGAGTACCATAGATACAACGATGCGTCCATCAGTACTACTATGGTCCCTATCCTCATTTCCCTGCTCATTGATCAGATGAGAGGTACTTCCCATGCATCCTAGACTACATGGGTAGGATTCCTTGACAGGAGAACTTAATAAATCCCATCCTCATAGGAGAACTAATCCTCCTACTACAATTTTTCATGGAGAACACATCATCTAACCTTAAAGGAGAACTAATCATCTTGCTACACAGGAGAGCGAATCATCCTGTCCCACAAGAGAGCGAATCATCTTTTCCACAAGAGAGTGAATCATCTTGCCCATAGGAGAGGAAATCATCTTATCCTAGTGTGCACCACCAGGGGAGGGTGAGTCACCCTGTGATCGTATGATGCTCCAGTAAGAACCGCAAGCCCCCAAAGCTTCATGTATGCAACATGCAAGACCCTTGTACAAGGATCTCTTGATGATTCCAAGTCGCTTGGAAAAATCACATATTTGATCTTTCCACAGGAGCTTTGTCAAAATGTCAGTGACATGCACATCAATCTCAATGTGATGGAGCCAACTTACTCATAAGCTTGCCATATCCCAGATAAGGTAGTATCTATTGTCTATCTACTGGAGCAATCATCGAATACAGGATTCCTCAATAATTGAATGCCACCTCTAGCTGTTACAGAGAATTACAGTGGTATTCATCATGTTTACAAATAGCTCACTGAAGAGCTTCCCTAACTAGGTAGCTTCATACGAGATCATACTCGTAGATATGTATCCAATCTCTGCAGTGCTTACCACAACTGACTTCTGCTTCCTTCTCATCCATGATATTGAAGCAGAATCCGAAGAGAAATAGTACTAAGAAGCACTTCGGTGATCCTCGACACTGTCTGCCCAATCAACATTCGAATAATCATGCATTTTTATATTTCCGGTAGTGTATCTTGATCCATGAGTGATTATGACCTGAAGACATCTCAAAAGATTCTAGGCACCACTCTAGTGAGGCTCAACTAAATATGAGCCCCCTGTGCTAGCTGCAAAAAATATGTCTGAACGGAAGTTCACCAAGAACTTTCTTAAGTCGATCCGACATTATTACTGTATAACTTCCTCGAGGTAGTCACAGGCTTGCAATTTATCATTTTTCATCCAGAATCCAACTCCCTCTTTCTTTTGCAAGTGAGAGGGTCTGCATAGGTCATCCTCATAAGGTGCTGGTATGAGAGGCTTATCATCCATAGCCTTCAGATGGTTTGATTTGTTTCACTCCTCTTGAATCTCGACTTTATCAGACAGTTATTGATCCTCTCATACTATGTTTGGGGCATTTAGCTTCAAGCCATAGAGGGCTTTCTTCTAGCTGCATATGTGAGATTCTTGATTATCAATCTCAAACTCCTCGAGTTGTTCCACACCTGTGGACCTGCTACATGAGGAGAATGATCCCTTTGTAAGATTTTCCTTCAGTACATCTCAGATATGTACTTTCATGATCCTTTTGAATTCAAGCATCCTTGTCACCATCTGACTCATAGACCTTTGGTGTTATGTGACAATGGACATGGTCCCCATTGGACTTCCTCCAATTTGATACGACCCTGAACTCAAAATCATTTGAAAATTCTATTTCAAACACATACCTTTCCATCGATGAGTGCCACCCTGAAACCTGTGTCTTCCATTACCAAAATGGATAGCAGGTTCTTCTTGTGATCAGGTACATAAAAGAGATTCCAGGGTTCCTTTCTTTCTTTAAAGAGTCAACCATTTTCTTGGTGACCTGCATTACTTGTCATTCCTCTGATCATTGAACATGTCCCTGGAATGATTATTATCTTCATCAAGAGATGTGTCCCTATCCTTCAGACACTCCTTTGCATAATGGCTGACCTTATTTCAATTCATTTTCCTTTCCTTCCACCCTTTGATCCGAACTTTTGAATGAAGTGACATCATAAACTTCCACTGCACCATTTTGATAATATTCTTTGCTTTGGCTTCACCTTATGTGAATTAGAGGAACCCATTGATCCTTTTGTCTTGTCCCAACTATCTTCAGTGATTGCTCCTTCACTCTTGCTTGGGCATTTTCTTCACCTCAGCTCTGATACCATGTTAAGTTTTGGGTATGTTCTATGCTAGAGCAATTTATTTAATTTCTTTTCCATGTCAGCAATCACATCAGCATAAAGTAAATTGTAGATAGAACATTAATATGAACCGCAGAAGAGAAGCAAATATAAGAGGACAGAAGATGTGGCACTAGCCATGGACAAACTTCATAACGTGTGGGGAAACCCTTGATCAATTCTTCTTTTATGTTCTTCAAAGTTCAACAGAGAAAGAGAGAGAGAGATAGTACATTCAAAATAGAAATCAGCACTTTGACTTATCTAGATCTAGCATAGATCATTTCATATAATGATGAGACAGTTGAAGACATTTTGCTTCAACTGATTCTCCAAGGTGACTCCTTCACCTATCGTAGTGCTGCATCTCGTCCATTTTCTGCACCTTACCATGTAGCACCATGCTGCCCTATCACGGTACTAGACCTAGACGACTGAGTTGCTCTAATCTTCATGCTACTCATCATGCTGCATCTTCCATGGTCTCATTCATCATCAAGCTTCCCATGCTTATGATTACATTCATCATGATGTTGTCCATGCTCCATGTATCATTGTGCTGCCCATGCTCATTATCTCATACATCATGTTTTGCCCATGCTCCATGTATTATGTCATACGTCATGCTATTGCATATGACTACGTTATATATGCCTAGATCACACACACCCCTTTTTTGCTTTCTTCATACTAAGAATATCACCTTCAGATCTTAGATATGTTGAGACTTTTAACTTATAGCGGTGACATCATACAAGGTTTCATTTGCTACTTCATGTATCGATGTTGTGACTGCACTTAAAACCCAAACTAGGTGTAGTCAAACCTTTCTGCGGCTTGCCCTAACATGGGAAGATCTCAGAGGTATTGTGCCTTCTTGTTAGCAGATCTTTGCACCCATATTCTCATGAAATTTCAGAGATGAAACCCAAGTTATGCTCCTCTCTTTGTAGCATATGCATGAGTCCAAAATATGTGAAATTCTGTGTCCCCTTTTGACACTGAGAACAGATCTCCTCACTGTGCAATGATGTCTGTGTTGTAGGAGTTTCCATTGACCAGTGTATATGTCTCCTTACTCTGCGTATTTGACTGTGTATTATCTCCTTGTGCTACATATATGTCTCATAATGTTGATAGCGTATATGTATCCTCATGTTGACTGCGTATTGTCTCCTTGTGCTACATATATGTCTCCTCATGCTCACAGCGTTGAGACTTCTTCCATTGGCTGCATTTATGTGACTCCATGATCTGCATGATAGGCCTTTATGACTATGTGGATATTCATTCTTTGCTACTGCATGGAATCCTCATATACATGTGTGCATATGGTCATGTGGATATTCATCCTTTGCTACTGCGTGGAATCCTAGTATGCTTGCGTGGATATGGTCACCATCTGCTGTGTGGATATTCATCCTTTGTTGTTGCATGGAATCCTCATATGCCTGCGTGGATATGGTCACCATCACAACGTATAGATTTCCTTCATTAGAGCGTATGGACTACGGCTCTTTCTATTACAGCTACATTTGCAGCTAGGGTATCCAACATATTCTCTTTTTGTGTCTTCTCCTTCTCCAACAACCCAAGACGTGGAGAGGAGAAGTTCACTTGAAGAATTTTTCTATCAAATGACTTCAAGTCTTCTCTTATTTATACTAAAAACATAGATGATGAATGGAGATGACTATTGGTCTTCCGAGCCTACATAAGATGCTAGCCGACTTGATAATTAGTCTTGTAATACAAATATATTCATAACTTCATAAATACTTATCAAAATCGAATGATCTTTAGATCAATCCTAAACCTCTTGACGAGAGGGATCCAATAAAAATATCAGCTGCCATAAATAAGCTGACCCACATGGAGTTTGTCCCTAGTTGTCAATTTAACAAGAGAAAAGGGAAAATCCAAGGCGAGGTGACCTAGGATAACCCATCGAAGTCGTAAGCAAATAGAAACACCACAAAGACAAATAAGGACATAGGAAAGTGGTGTGAGTTCCATAAGAGCTCTAATCACAACACAAGTGAGTGTCAGGCCAAGTAGTCACTAGTGGCCGAGATGAAGGCTTATAAGTCCAATACATGTTCTGACTGTGAGTCAAAACCCAACAAGGGGAATGAAAAAGGGAAGCAAATCATTGACACAAAGTCTAGTGCCACTGTGGCCACCGCCAAGATTGAGAATATTGAGCCTATTCAACTCACAAATGTGGGTGAAGAGTTCTCCAGTGTAGTTCATTGTCGACAGCAAGAGCCAAGAGAACCTCATTTCAGTAGAGGTCATAAAGCAGCTGGGCCTACCAACTACACCAAATCCATAGACATAGACCATCAGGTGGCTTCACCAAGGACGAGATCTTTGCATCAGCCAATAGTGTCGCCTTCCCTAAAACATCAATCCCTTCACGAATGAGGTACTGTGTGATGTTTCTCCTCTTGAAGTTTGTGATGTATTATTAGGAAAACCATACTTATGGAAGTGACATGTTGTATATGAGTCTAAAAATCACTCTCTTATTATTTCTTTCGGTACTAATTTATATAGGATACTAGAGGTGGCCCCACCTACCTCCATCTCTTTGGTCTTTGCTAAGAAATACAGTAAGGTCATCTCCCAAATTGGGAAATTTGTTTTTTTTTTTATTCGCTCACAAAGTATAGGGAATGTTGTAGCCATGTCCACGACCCTCAGGAAGGGTTCCTCCAAGCAACAGAAGCAGGTGGACGTCATTGTGGAAGAATATAGGGACATCTTCTCCTCACCCATATGGTTACCTTTTCATTGTCCTGTCAAGCACTCAACTGATCTGACACCCAGAGCATCTCTACCCAACGGGCCGATATACCATTGCTCCATTCTAGAGAATGATGAAATCAAGTGGAAAATACAGGAGTTTCTAAAAAAAGGGCACATACGACCAAGTTCCTTGCCTTGTGGGAGCTCGATTTCACTGGTATAAATGAAGGACGAAACCTGGAGGCTCTACATTGATTATCGGGAATTAAACAAAATCATTATTAGGAATAGGTATCGAGTCCCACGAATTGATGACTTGCTGGACCAACTCAAGGGGGCAAAGTATTTGAGCAAGATCGATCTGAAGTCTGGTTATCACCAAGATCCAATAGAGCCCATAGATGTATGGAAAACTGCCTTTGAATCCAAGGAAGGCATTTTTGAATGGTTTGTTATGCCCTTTGGGTTGAAAAATGCCTCCACTAGTTTTATGAGGCTAATGGATGACACCTTATGGCCCTTCACCAACTCATTCATGGTGCTTTACCTAGGTGACATCCTCATCTTCAACAAGATTTGGGAAGAGCACTTGCAACACATTTGGCAAGTCCTTCAAACCCTTCGGCAACAAAAACTATATGCCAACTTGGAGAAATGGACCTTTGGCATGAGCCAAGTCCAATACTTAGGGTACATCATAGATGAATTTGGTATGCATGTGGATTGGACCAAGATCCAAATCATTTGGGATTGGCCAGCCTCGACCACTCTAATGGACCTTTGTAGCTTTTTGGGCCTTGCAAATTTTTATCGATGGTTTGTGTTGGGATTCTCCCATGTTGCTTGGCCTTTGAGTCAGATTACTCAGGGCGGTGTGAAAGAAAAAAATTTATGTTCCAAGTCCCAACACAAGATGCTCATTGAGTTGAAGCGTTGCCTCTACTCTGCACTTGTAATGACACTGCTAAACCTGCAACATCCATTTAAAATCGAGTCACCACCTGAGACTATGCTATTGGTGCAGTCCTCACCCAACACAGGCATCTAGTGGACTATCATAGTGAGACACTTTCTGATACAATTCAGAAGTACACCACCTATGATAAATAAATGTATTCCATCGTGCAGGCTTGGCAACAGTGGAAGCACTACATTTTGGGGAAGGAGACGGTCATCCCCGCCGATCACTGACCTCTTCAGTTTATACAGACACAAGGAAAGTTACAAAATGATTGACATCAGAAGTGGTCTACATATCTGCAAAAATTCCACTTCAACATTAAATACAAAAAGGGTAGCACCAGTCTTGTTACAAATTGCCTTAGTAGGCCTCTAGTTGTAGCACTAAATATTGTTCTCAACTCTTGTGGTCACAAGACCTCTGGATGGCTACAGCTATAAAAAATGATGTAATTGACCTCCACATACCAGATGATAGTAGATGGGAAGCAAGTTCCTGAGTTCCACCTCTAGGGCACATTATTATGCTACCTAGTCCACATTTGTGTTACTTCAAGTGAGTGTGCGAAACTGATTTGGGAGGTGCACTATAGTAGGACCGCAGGAGACTTTGGGGTGGAGAAAATTGTAGTTGTAGTACAAAATTATTCTATTGACCCAAACTATGACTGGATGTTTGGAAATATATCAAATCCTACACATTTTGCACTATCGCGAAGCCATCCATCAAGGAGAAAGGCCTATACACTCCTCTGCCTACTCCCAACAAGTCATGGGAATCAATCTCCATGGACTATATGTCCAGCCTCCCTTCTACCAAACATGGTAATGACTGTGTTTTTGTGGTCGTCGATAGATTTTCTAAGATGGCTATATTGGCAGCTTGCAAGAAGATTATCATAGCAGAGGACACTGCCAAGCTCTTATTTAAACGAGTATGGGCACATTATGGGCTCTCGTAGTCCATTATATCAGATTGGGATATCAGGTTCTTGAGCACATTCTGGTCAAACCTCTGGGCACTATTGGACACCAAGCTCACTAAGTCGAGTGCCTTCCATCCCTAGACTAATGGCCAGATGGAGGTAATTAACAGGATGATAGTGCACGTACTCTACATGTACAACTCCAAGCATCCTCAAACCTGGGATGAGAATCTTCCACATGTGTAGCATAGTTATAATAGATCTCTCCATAGCTCTATTGATCACAGTCCCTTTCAATTCGGTCTAGGATTTCAACTGTTGTGTCCAATTAATGTTTCCATGCCTCATGTGACTACACAGACATAATCCACACATGTATCACCTAAGAAAAATAAAGTGACCAGATTTATTGAATGCATCCAACACATCCACCAATAAGTTACTGACATCCTAGGGAAGTGTTGAGTTATGGTATGTTCTATGCTTAGAGCAGTTTACTTCTTTTTATTATTATTATCCACAGATTAGCAATCACACGTATGCTAAATAAAATGCAGATAGAACATTAAACGACCGAAAGAAAACAAGCCAAGACAAGAGACACAAGATGTGGTAAGTAGCCACAGACAAACCCCAATATGGGGAAACCCTTTGATCAAATCTTCTTTTATCTTCAATAATTCAGCAGAGAGAAATAGTACAAAAATATGATTTACATTAGCAGCAACAAACCCCAGATCATCCTTAAACTAGGGCAGACAATATCTTGCAAATCAACCATCGGATTACTTTGATTCCTTCACCAAAATGTATGGGCTTTTGAGGAGATTAAGCTCCACCTACAGTGCAGTTCTGAGAGAGAGTCTGATGGTCAACTCTGGTCAAACTTCTGATCTGTAGTTGCAGCCCTAAATTCTACGTCCTTCCTTCCACACATGTGAGAGAAGAGTCTCTTTCTGCGCAGTAGGAGAAGAGCCTCTTTTGTGCACAGGAGAGATAGAACGAGATGTGATGAGATGAGAGTGTCAAAATGAGGAAAAGACCTCCTGTATTTATATACAAATGTTGATTATGAATAGATGCATTTGTTGGGCTTCTGAGCCTACATGAGTTACTTGTCAGCTTGATAATTATTCCATAATCAAAATAAATTCATATCTCCATAAATACTTATCGGAATCGGATGATCTTTAGATCAATCCTACACCTCTAGATGAGAGGAATTTAGGAAAAATATTATTAGAAATGAATAAGGTGACCCACATGGAGTTTGGCCCTAGTTTCCAATTTTAACACTCCCTCTCAACTAGGGAGAACTTCATCAGCAATTCATCTATCTGTCGCTACTATTCATCCACCAAATGCACAGCCCTATATAGCTTGACCCCTGCTCTACTCTACTCAGTTCTACCTTGTGTTGATCTACTCTACTCTTCTTTGTTCTACTCTACTCGAATTATGAAGAAGAAGAAGTGATTGAGGATGTATCGTACCATCCTCCACTGACTCAAAGTCAATCTTAGAGTGTGTGCCACTGGTCCTAGACTAGTCCTCAACTGACCCGAAGTCAATGTCATAGTGGCTACAACTCCTACCACTGGTCCCAGATCAGTATCATTGATCCCAGATCAATGAAGGTCATCCTAGCATAAGGAGTATTGTACAACGATGCGGCCATCAGTACTACTATGGTCCCTATCCTCATTTCCCTGCTCATTGATCAGATGTGAGGTACTTCCCATGAGTCCCAAACTGCATGGGTAGGATGCCTCGATAGGAGAACTAATCATCCTGTCTAGTGGATGCCACGGAGAACCAATCATCCTGTCCATAGGAGAGCGAATCATCCTGTACCACAATCGCCATAGGGAACACATCATCCAGGCCTCACGTGAGAACTAATCATCCTGCTACACAATCGTCATGGAGAACACATAATCCAAACCTCATAGGAGAACTAATCATCCTATTACATAGTTGCCACGAGTTGTCATAGGGAAAGTTTTGATTCTTTTACCATATACATGTACACCAATAGGGGATGGTGAATCACCTTGTGGTCATATGTCACTCCAAGAAGTACCTTGTGCCCCCTAGGAGCTTTAAGATCTCCACACATCATACAGGACCCTAATCAAAGGGTTTTTGAATGACACCAAGTCATTCTCGAAAAGTGAAAAATTTGACCTTTCCTAGGGGCTTTGTTAGAATGTCGGTGACCTATTCATCTGTACCGATATGTTGGAGCCTTATAGCTCCCCACTGTACCATATCTCGAATATAGTGGTACTTGATACCGATATGCTTGGAGTGATCATGAAATATGGGATTCTCTGATAAACGAATCCCACTATAGTTATCACACAGGATCTTGGTGGTATCCAATGTAAATCTAAACAGCTCACTGAAGAGATTTCATAATCAGATTGCCTCATAGGTGGCCACGCAAGTAGCAATATACTCTACCTCGGCAGTGCTCAATGCCACCGACTTCTACTTCTTGCTCATCCACAACACTACCTACCCAATTAGCATCAGTGTGTCCAAGTATTCTCACATCTCCAGCAGTGTATCTTAGCTCATAAGTAATTGTGCCACGAAGATATCTCAACAGATTCTTGGCACCAATCCAATGTATGTGGTGAGGTTCAACCATATGTTAACTCAACATGTTGACTATGAAGCATATCTCTGGACGAGAGTTCACTAAGAACATTAATGCTCTGATGAGTTGATGATACTCAGTGGCATTTCATAAAATAGGTCCAACAGTGCTACTACTTAACTTCTTAAAGTCAAGCTCCATCGGGGTAGTAATAGGCTTGCAGTCCACCATACCAAATCTTTCCAATATCTTCACCACATATTTTCCTTGAGATAGGAAAATTTCCCTTGGATTCTGCCAAATTTCAAGTCCTAGGAAATAGTGCGTCAATCCTAGGTCCTTCATTTCAAATTTAGAAGCCAACTCCCTCTTACATTTGTGAATGAGAGGGTCTGCAGCTATTTGAGAGAACTCATCGACATATAGCACCAGTATGAGAGGTTTGTCATCTTCAACCTTAAAGTAAAGCTTAGGATCGTCTTCACTCCTAGTGAATCCCAGCTTCATCAAGTAGCTATCGATCCTCTCATACCATGCTTGGGGTGCTTGCTTCAGCCCATAGAGAGCCTTCTTCAACTCGTATACATGAGATTTTCAATCATAAATCTCAAATCGTTCGGTTTTCTCCATGTAAATCATTTCTTTGATTGCAAGAACACGGTCTTGACATCCATTTGATGTAGGTTCCATCCTTGTGAAGCTACAAGGGCTATGGTTGAGTGGATGGTGGTATATCTGGCAACAGGTGCAAATATCTCGTCATAGTCTATACCCTCCTTCTAGGAGAAGCCACGAGCAACAAAACGAGCCTTATACTTCTCTGTACTTCCATCGGCTACATGTTTTATCATGTAAAGCCATTTAGAAATGACAATTGTCTTATCCTTGGGTCTAGGAACTACTTCCCAGACATCATTCTTCATAATGGACTCATATTCTTCGGTCATTACATCCTTCCATATTTGATTCTTGATGACATTTGAGAATGATGAAGGTTCATTTTGTATGATCGTGCTCATGATGGTCAGGTATCCTTGATACCTATTAGCTTTCTTACTTTCAGGGAAGGTTCCTCAGGGTGCAGGGTGTCCTTCAGCATCATCGAGTAGGCCCCTAAGCCAAGAGGGCCTCTTCCTAGAAGAGGAAGGCTCAGGTGGATCAATAGGATCCATGGGTTCATCCACATCAGGCATTGTTACATCATATTTTTCTTTTGGTTCCTTGGTGTCAGCTTCTTGAGAGCTCCTTAAAGTAGGAAGATTGTTCACCTTGCTGAGAGACATATCTTTGTCAAAGGTGACATCATAACTAATCACAACTTCCCTTTGATTGGTTACATATATTCTATATCCCTTAGCATTTTCACCATAGCCCACGAAGTTTCCTTTCTTTCCAAATGCACCCAATTTATTCCTTTTCTCTTTTGGCACTTGAAAATATATAGGGCTTCCAAAAATTCTAAAATGAGATACATCAGGTTTCTTACCGGTGAACATTTCTTCAGGAGTCTTGGAACTCAATGCTTGATGGGGGCATTGGTTTTGCACACATATGGCGGTGCTTGTAGCTTCGGCCCATAGAAATTTCGGAAGTTTTTTATCATGCAACGTGGCATGGACAACTTCCACAATTGTATGGTTCTTCCTTTCCACCACAACATTCTGTTTAGGAGTATATGGTGTAGTAGTCTCCCTCTTAATGCCAACCTATTTATAAAATTCATGAAACTCGTTAGATTCATATTTAGTCCCATTATCAGTTCTTAAGATCTTGATCATCTTTTTGGTTTGATTCTCAATCAAGGCTTTGAAGTGTCGAAACCAAGAGAACACTTTATCCTTCTTTTCCAAGAAGTATATCCAAGTCTTTCAAGAATAGTCATCTGTAAAATATCCTCCCAAGCAGTTCACAAGCATCATACCAGATATGTCTAAGTGAACCAACTATAATATATCATAGGCCTTGCTTTGGCTTGAGGGGAATGGTCCCCTTTTGAGCTTTCCTTAGACACATCCTGGACATACACCTTCTTTTTCTACTTGGAATTCAGGCATCCCTATCACCATTTGTCTTACATCGAGTATAGCTTTATAATGAAGGTGGGCAAACCTTCGATGCCAAAGTTCGAACTGAAGAGATGTGTCACAAGTCATGACACCTAGTGGACTTCCACCTACCTGATATAATGAATCAACTTGAAACCCAAGAGTAAAGGAATATTTAACATTGTTTTTCCATACACGTACCTTGCCATCGCTGAAGGTCACCTTATAGCCTTTGTCTTCCATTGCCGAGATGGACACCAAGTTCTTTTTGAGGTCAGGTACATATAATACATCCTGTAAGTGGATCATATTACCTTGGTTCAATTTAAGAGAGACATTGCCTACACCTTTCACAGGATATTTCATATTATCTCCAAGGACAATTTCCAGGTTAGTTTCTTTCTCTATTAGATTATGGAGAAATTCTTTGTAACCAATGAAGTGCCTTGAGGCACCACTATCAATAAGCCAATTTTCCAGTGATTCTGGAGGAGCAGAGGTAGATAGAGCAGCTAGTAGATGATATTCGTCATGTTTTTTGTCAACAGTGTTAGATTCATACCTGGAATTTCTAGCTTTCTTGAATGGTTGTCCTCTTCCTTGATTTCCAACACTCCTTTTACCTCTCCTATTAGATTTTCCATTCCTTTGATTGCCATGATAGGGATTTTGATCATCGTCCTGGTGAGAGTTCCTTCTATCAAGGCATTCCCTTGCATAGTGACCTGCTTTATTGCAAATGTAACATCGTCCTTTTCTTCCATCTTTAGGTCCATCCTTTCTTCTTTATTTAGTCCCGGAATTATTTCTTTTCTTAGCATGAGAAGAAAGGGTAGTAGGAGGACCTTTAGGCATGGGCATTTCTTGCTCTTCTATCCTTGTTTCTTCTTGAATGCATCTTGCCATTAATTCCTCGAAACTAGGAATTATGTTATTGCTGAGAAGAGTAGTCCTCAACACGTACCATTTAGATGGTAATCCTCCAAGTTTTGAGAGTGTCATTTCCCTATCAGTAATAATTTCTCCAATAGATAGGAGATCGTTCTTGATCTCGATGATTCTTAAGAAATATGCTTGCATGCTCTCATATTTTCCCTTCTTAATTTCCTTAAGCTTATTTCTAAGAAACAAAACTTGATTTGCATCATTAAATTTAAATAAACTCTCCAGTATTTCGTCGATTTCCTTGGAGGTGTTCAGATCGGAGATGTAGTCAACCAAACGCTTGTTGATAGAGTCTTGGATGATCTTCTTTGTTTTGACTTCTCCGGATTTTCATTTGTTCCTAGCAACAACGGGTGCATTTGATGGAGGCTCAACAATATTTCCTCTCACATGGTCCAACACTCCGTGATTTTCTAAAGTCAGATTGAGAGACATCTTCCATCAATGATAGTCAGACATCTCATGGAGCTTGTCTTTCGCGGGGAAGACTGTTGAGGACCCCATAGTTCTTTTAGGATAGCCTTGCCAATCTTCTCTTAGATGATTGCTCTTGTGCTTTCTTGGGATTTGTCTTCACCTCAGCTCCGATTCCATGCTGATTTATGGTATGTTCTATGCTTAGAGCAGTTTATCTCTTTTTATTGTTATTATCCATAGATTAACAATCACATGTACATTAAGTAAACCATAGATAGAACATTGAACGATAGACAAAAACCAAGCCAAGACAAGAGACACAAGATGTGGTAGCTAACCAGGGACAAACCCCAATATGAGGAAACCCTTTGATCAAATCTTCTTTTATCTTCAATAATTCAACAAAGAGAAATAGTACAAACCGACCGTCAGATTGCCTTGATTCCTTGACCAAAATGTACGAGATTTTGAGGAGAGTCAGTTCCACCCACAGTGCTATTCTGAGAGAGAGTCTGATGGTCAAATCTTGTCAAACTTCTAATCTACAGCTGCAGCCCTAAATTCTGCGTCCTTCCCTCTACACGTGTGAGAGAAGAGTCCCTTTCTCTGTTGTAGGAGAAGAGCTTCTTTTCTGGGCAGGAGAGAGAGAGAGATGTGATGAGATGAGAGTGTCCAAATGAGGAAAAGACCTCCTGTATTTATATACAAATGTTGATGATGAATAGATGCATCTGTTGGGCTTCTGAGCCTACATGAGTTGCTAGTCGACTTGATAATTATTCCATAGCCAAAATAAATTCATATCTCCATAAATACTTATCGGAATCGTATGATCTTCAGATCAATCCTACACCTGTCAGTGAGAGGAATCTAGGAAAAATATTATTAGCCATGAATAAGGTGACCCGCATGGAGTTTTTCCCTAGTTGCCAATTTTAACAAAAAGTCAAATGCCAATACCAGTAGCGACATGATCAACGTTGGGTGCCACATAGGTTTCAGGTGGGTGACAAAGTATGGTTACATTTGTAGAAATAACACCTTATCAGAGCCCATCAGAAGGTTAGACCACTCTGATATGGTCCTTACACCATTACCAAGGTTGTGGGAGACAATTCGTTTTAGCTCAACATTCTCCCATTCCTTGACTTGTAGTCAATGTTCAATGTGGACCACCTTTGACCATACTTCCCATCATTGTTCGACACGTCAGACGTTGTAGAATAGCTCAAACCAATAGAATTAAATCCATACTACATGGAACAGTCCACAACATATCGGATTATGGACACACAAGTAAAGAACACTCACCAGCAGTAGATCAAACTATATCAGGTTGTCCAAGTTGGACAACTCCTACACCAAGGCAAGTGGCTCACTAGGGACCAAGTTCAATGGAAGTTTCCCCATCTCATGGAGGCACTCAACATAATGTGGACCATTGCTTCCTAAGAGGGAAGAAATGATCCATGTGGATGTTGGTGACCACCAGCCTATTCCACTTGGACCCCTCCAGTATCTCTTTCATTTTTTTAGTTTACATAACTGTAGCATAATTTACTATTTTTGGCAGTTTTTCAGGTCCTAAACTTTTGGAGTCATATTGAGGCAGTAAATGACATTTTTTGGTACCACGGGGCCAACATGGGTCATGGACCTATATTGGTCGCTCGTAAGTTGTAGTCCTCAGATTGATATTTCTAACGAGGTATTATGCACGTCAAATGAAGATCATATGCCAAAGTTACAACCTCAGGAAGTTGATGTATCAATTTACCCAAACAAGGCCCATAGCTTTGGTGCTTCATCTCCTAGGGTTAAGGTTTTGTATGTTTAGGGTTTTCCATTGTTTCTCAATAATAAATAGGGCTTCAAGCATCATTGTAACATAGTTCACAAGCATGTAACCGCCACATATCTTCTTAGAGATAAGCTACCATCGTCTGAGCTAGTCTTATTTCCATTTTGTTTGTAAGCATATTTCAATATTTTATATCAATGAAATGAAGTGTTATTTCTATTAAATCTTTTTGTTTATGGTTATATCTATAATTTGTTGCATTCCTATTTAAATTTGGATCAGTGGTACCACAACATTTTTCTCTTTCTCTCTTTTTCTCTTCATTTTCCCAAGGAGGTCAGGATATAAGGATTCATGGATTGAACTGGTCAAACATTTGCAAGACTAGCCTCACAAATCCCGATGGCCTCCCATGGAAGAAGAAAATAAAGACGAGGGGGTAAGGGATCCTATCAAAATCTTTCTTGAAGAAGCCCTTGAGTGGCAAAGGAATGCAATGATGGACAACGTTTCCCAGATCCTTTAGCAGCTACCGACGGGCGACACATCTACTTCCAGCAACTACTCTCAAAGCGCCACATCCTTTAAGGTACAATTTAACATTGACATTCCCATATTTGAGGGTCAGATAAATGTGGACGCCATAGATACATGGTTAAATATGCTAGAAGGATATTTTTTTGTTCATGTTTTTTCCAACCAAGAAAAGATTACTTTTTCTCTTCTCAAGGCCACCCACCACATCAAGGACTAAAGGGAAACCTATTGCGAGAAAAATGGTGAAACCTCACTATTTTTGGCCAAAACCACTTGAAATTCATTCTGGGATGCCATAAAGAAGTAGTACTACCCTTTCGAGAGTTATGAGGGCAAGCACATAAAGTGGACCACACTGTGATTGGGAAGGGACCAAGATGTCTTCGAGTTTACCAATGATTTTCATACCCTTCGCAGGAAGTTGGGTATCAAGGATTCTGAGAAACATTTCATGCTCAAGTATTGCAGATACCTACACAAGTACATTCAGAATGAGATCGATTTCCTGGACATCGCCTCACTACGACACGATTTCAAGATCGAGCAGAAGCTCAAACAGAAAAAGTGAAGCTTTGGCTTTGTGAATTCAAAGAAAGGGAAAGGCGCTTGCAACTAGAGAGCAAAGGGAAAAGCCAAGGTGGGGAGACCTAAGATAACCCACCAAAGTTGTAAGAAAATAAAAACACCACAAAGATAAAGAACGACATGAGAAAGTGGTGTGATTTCGATAAGACATCGACTCACAACACAAGTAAGTGTTGGGCCAAGCAGTCGCTGGTGGTTAAGATGAATGCTTCTGACTCTGACACATGTTATGCATCTAAGTCAAAACCTAACAAGGGGAACAACAAAGGGAAGCAGATCATTGACACAGAGCCTAATGACACTATGGCCACCACCAAGATCCAGAATATTGAGCCCGAAGGTCCAGAAGAGGGGGAGCGGCTACTCCACTTATAGATGTGGGTGAAGAGTTCTCCAATGTACTTCATTGTCGACATCAGTAGCCAAAAGAACCTCATTTAATTAGAGGTCGTGAAGCAGTTGAGCCTACTAACTACAACACATCCATAGCCATACACCATTAGGTGGCTTCACGAACAAGGAGATCTATGTGTCAGCCATCAGTGTCGCCTTCCCTACAGAATCATGCCCTTCACGGATGAGGTGATGTGTGATGTTCCTCCTCTTGAATTTTTTGATGTATTATTAGGAAAACCATACTTAGAGAGGAGACATGATTTATATGAGTCTAGACCTATCTCTATTATTATTTCTTTAGGTAATACGTTATATAGGATACTAGAGGTGGTCACACCTACCGCCATCTCTTTGATCTCTGCTAAGAAATGCAGTAAGGTCATCTCCCAAACTACAAATTTTGTTTTCTTTCTTATTCACTCTCAAAGTAATGGGAAGTTTGTAGCCACATCCACGACCCCCGGGAAGGGTTCCTCCAAGAAGCAGAAGCAGGTGGATATCGTCGTGGAAGAATACATGGACGTCTTCTCCTCACCCACAGGGGTACCCTTTCATTTTCAGGTCAAGCATTCAATTGATTTGACTCTCGAAGCACCTCCACCCAATGGGCCAATATATTTCCACTCCATTACGGAGAATGAAGATATCAAGTGGAAAATCCAGAAGTTGCTACAAAAAGGGCACATTTGACCAAGTTCCTCACCTTGTGGGAGCCTAATTGTACCGTTACAAAAGAAGGACGGAACCTAGAGGCTCTACATTGATTATCAGGTAATAAACAAAATCACCGTCAGAAACAGGTATCAAATCCAATGGATTAATGACATACTGGACCAAATCAAGTGGAGTAATTATTTCAGTATGATTGATCTTAAGTCTGGTTATCACAAAGTTGCAATAGGGCCCACAGATGTATGGAAGATTGCCTTTAAATCCAAGTAATTCCTTTTTGAATGGTTGGTTATCCCCTTTGAGTAGAAAAATTCCCCCGCTACTTTTATGAGGCTAATGGATAACATCTTCTAGCCCTTCACCAACTCATTCATAGTGGTTTCTTTGGACGACATCCTCATCTTCAACAAGAGTTAGGAAGAACACTTGCAACACATTCAGTAGGTCCTTCAAAACCTTTGACAACACAAACTGTGTTCCAGCTTGGAGAAATTCACATTTGGCATGAGCCAAGTTGAATACTTGGGGTACATCATAGATGGGCATGGTGTGCATGTGGACCTGACCAGGATCCAAGTCATTCAGGATTGGCCAGGCCCAATCACTCTAATGTAGCTTTACATATTTTTGGGCTTTGAAATTTTTTATCATATGTTCATGTTGGGATTCTCCCATATCACTTGGCCTTTGAGTTAGATTACTAGGTGTGGGGTGAAAGAAAAATTTCCCTGGTTTGAGTCCCAACAGAATTCATTGATTGGGATGAAGCAGTACCTCTACTCTGCACCTATACTTACACTACCAAACCTACAACAACCATTTCAAACCAAGAGATATGCCTTGGACTATGTTATTGGTGAAATCCTTACCCAACACATGCATCAAGTGGCCTATCATAGTGAGAAAATTTGCAATACATTTCGAAAGTACCCACTAAAACAAAAAAAGTCATTGCTGAGGGTCATGCACGTGACATACCTTTAAGTTTGGTAAGTGATAGACGATGTGTAAGAAAGTGTTGTTGTAAGCGTATATAGTGATGGCCTTTTAAGGTTTGTCATCAAATCCATTTTCAATGACACTTTTGGTGAGGGACATTAAAGGACCATCACTAATTCTCTCTTTGGTTACACTTCTAGTGACAATATTTTATTGACCCACACCAATTCTCTTTTTGGTTACTTTTTGTGACGATCAATTTTTTTTTGTCATCATTGATCATTCTAATGAGTTTTTGATGATGCTATGTGCCCGTTACTATATTTTTCTTCAAAAGATAACGATTTAAGAGAAATGTTGTAGAATCCTTTTCATTATGTGGCCAAGGCCATAGTGGCTGGATTTAGTCAATTTGTTAAGAAGTAATTAGTGTGTATCATTTTCCTCAAGTAATGAGAATATATTTTTCCTATGAGTCAACACATGATTCATCTCTATTAGGTTTATTATCTCGTAAATTCCCTTTAGATAGAGTTCCTCTAGTGCGTGTAGTAACTATATAATTTAATACATAATAAATTTCTCTTAGTTCTATTAATGAGAGAGACCTAACACTCATCAATAATCCTCACACACCGTAACATGCTTTGGCACACACCAACATTCCTTGGCACCTTGCACATCTTGGAACATTTTTGTACCTGGAACAACCTACCAGGACTAGGATGCCCAAGCACATGTTGGCATGTCGTAACACAATATAACACTCTCCTACCATGTGTTGGCATGCCTTGTAGTCCCTAGCATGCCCTAGAGCACCTTGGCATGCATTGACATAGATTAGCCCTTGGCATACATTGGTATTTGGCATGTATTGGAAACTATTATTAGTGTGTCTAGCATGCCCCTTTTGAAACTATAAAGTCTTGACTTATTAACCGTCTTATGTGTTCATTTCCTTGCATTTTAGCTTGGTTCTTCCTTTTGCTGCCTTCACACTTCTTGACACGTATTGGCATATTCTAACACCCTACACATCCTAGCATGCCTTAGCACTTGGCATGCCTTGGAATTCCTTGGAACTATTTTGCACATGTCAGCATACCTTGGAACTCCCTAACACACTTTTGCACTTCTTGGCGTGCCTGGATAGTCCGTAGCATGTCTTACCAGTGCTTAGCATACCTTGTCACTCCCTCCTTGGCATGACAATTAACATTCATTGACATTCCCTAACACAACCTCATATTCATTCACTTCCATGCATTTTTACCTAGTGCTCCCTTGTGTTGTCCTAGTACTCCCTAACACTCATTAGCATGCATTGGCACTCTCTACCACACCTTAGCACTCTTCTACGTGACTTGCCACTTCATAGCATGCATAAGATCCTTGATATAGTTTGGAACTTAGCACGTGTATTACCATGTTTGGCATGCTTTAAGATGCCTTGGTATGATTTGTCATGGTTTAATATTAAATTTATTTGAGATCAATTACTGGAAAATAGATGAGAAGAAGCAAAGGAATATTTGTCACTTGGCACCTATTGGAATCTAGTGTTGGTGTGCCTATCATGCTCCTCCTAGAAAAGGTAAATTGATGCCTTATTAACCCTATTATGTGTTCATTTCCTTGTAGTTTATCGTGTTTCTCCCTTTTGTTGTATTTATAGTCCCTGGCACACGTTGTCAGACCCTTGCACATCTTGGCATGCCTTAGAAATTAGCACATCTTAGGGCACATGTTAGCATTTCCCTAGAATTTCCTAGAATGCATTGGCACTCATGCCCTCACAACTAACCTTACATTTTTTCATGTCTTCGGAACCCAAACGAGTCCTTGGGTACTACAGTTCATGTGAGATTGGCCTGCTTCAGCCATAACAACTTGACTAATTGTACCTACTAAAAGTAGATTATTCCCTATTCACCTAAGAATTTCTTATAACTCGTCTTAGGCCACTCATGTCCAAGCTATTGAAAATGCAACAAGAAATTCCTAATTTAATTTTTCCTTGATTAAATTAGGAGAAATTCGAATTTCAATTTTAGTAAAATACTTGGAGGTAGTTAACTAAGGTTACATGGGTCTTATCACTCAACTAACTCAGTAAATTCAAGTTGGAGACACTTGAGTTCAGATCTACATGATTGATTTCTAATTTGTAGCAATATATTTAAGTTAATTTGAGTTATTGTCGGTGTAACTAGTTCTCACTATTAGTAGAACTAGTGTAACTTTTTTCACATTGAATGATCATCTAGTTAAACTGATAAATCAACCTAAATTAACTCAAGCATGCAGAGAATTCAAGTTACCCAGTTGAGATTGGAGCTCAAGGGTAGTGTACTATTAGACGTAAACTATTCGAAGTTCTACAGCTAGTGCATGTAGTCAAAGAAGTGCCTACACGAATTGTGCAATGCAAATTGGTGAATTTCCTAATTAATAGGGGCCTAATTGCCAAGGGAACTACACAAGGAAATAGGAGCTTAGAAGGCTGAGAAATTGGCTAAGTGTTGGCTTGAGTCAGTCTGTGAGGTAGTGATATAGATTATACTAGTGCAGAGGTTTCTCAGGCTTGAGCAAGTATTGTGTTTATTCTCTATTCTTTGATTAATGCAATATAGATAGTAAGGGGTTTTGAGAAATTGCTTTCCCCTAGATAAATTTCTATGTATGTTTGTTGAAGCTTGATGCATGTTAATGATTTTTTTTCTTGATCATTATTTTCTTTCTGTAGATGAGTATAGTAGCTTTAAGTCTTGTGATCTAGTAACGTTTGTGACCAATTTTGAATCTACACATTAATTTTATACAAGGTATTAGAGTAGGAATCACAATAGAGAAGAGAATTCGAAGTTGTCTTTGTGAGTGCATCGAATTTGTAGGATCAATTATTCATATCAACAAGATGGCTTTCTATGGACTAAGACTCAAGTATTCCCTTGAGGGTACCTTAAATTATGTTGGTTGGAAGGATCGGATGGAGGTAGTGTTGCAAGATAATGGGCTAAAGGAATTCATAGATAATGATATCTCAAAGCCTCCAACATCTCATGCTCAAGAACTAGGAGAATGGAAGAAGTGTGTAGAAAAGTTGTGGAGGACCATATTGGAAGGAGTTCAAGACCATATTGTCTCAAATATCCATGGGAAAGAGACTCCATATGCAATGTAGCAAGCCTTTATAGTTTTTTTCTAGAATAGTTGTGATCGAAGGAAGCTGGCACTGAAGGACAAGCTTTAGAATATCAAGATGCAAAAGCGTGACACAATTCAAAAGTACCTCAACAAGTTCACACAATGTCATGATGAACTTGGTCAAGTTGGTCTCACTGTAGAAGAGGGTGATCTAGTAAGCTTAGCACTTCTAGGTCTTCCCAAGAGCTGGCACAACTACCAGGGTTTGGTAAATGGGAGGGAGAAGCTATCCAATTAGGAATTCCTTTGGTCTAATTTGGTACAAGAGGAGATAAGGTAGAACACCGGAGATGAAACCTTTTCTAAGGGTGATGATGAGGGGAACTATGCCTTGGATGGAAGGGAAAAGAAAGGGAAAGGGAAGCAATCCCAATCCAAAGCTCAATCAAGTCAAGGGGGCAAGAAGAAAGACTTGTCCAAAATCAAGTGCTTTTACTGTCATAAACTAGGACAATATGCTATCAAGAAGGCTCCAGAAGGAGCAGTGGGTGAAACCTTGGCTAAAAATTTGACCTTGATTTTACCCTCATTGCATGCATGGAAAGCACAATGATAGGTAGTGTGTGGTATCTCAATAGCCATGCCTCATTCCACATGATGGGAAAAAACGACTTTTTCAATGACTTGAGGAGAAGTATCTCTAGATGCACATCAATATGGGAGATGGTGGAAGGTATAATGAAATCATGATTGGTACCATTACTTTTGAAAGGGAGTTTGACTCCCCTCTCAGGCTCAAGGATGTGATGCATGTACTAGGTTTGAATAAGAATCTAGTTTTTGTCACGATGATGGAATTTTGTGGCTACGATGTGATATTTAGAAAAAGAAAGGCTTTTCTTGAGACACATCGCCATGGCACAAGTGAAGAAAATTGGGGTTCGAGTGAATAAACTCTAGAAATTATATGTGGAATATTGTGCAACATTGAGCAGAAAAGTAGAGAAGGTGCAGAGCCGAGATGTCAGAAAATGATGACATAGAATACTTGGTCATTTTCATAATGGTGCTTTGAAGATCATGTAAGAGATTTCTACAGGACTTCCCAATGGAGCACTAGAGCAGTGAGATACATGGAAAGGGTGTACATTAGGGAAGTACACAAAATCCACATTCAATGATCGGGATAGTAGGGGGCATGCAATCCTTGAAAGGATCCACTCTAATGTATATGGACCTTTCTTGACAACCTCCATAGCCAAGCACAAGTATTATGTTATATTTATGGATGATTTCTCACGGAAGTGCTGGATCTAATTCATATAGAAGAAAGAATAGACATTCTCCAAATTTGTTGAGTTTAAAGCACTTTTTGAAAAAGAGAATGGAAAAAAAGTGAACACTCTTAGGAGCAATAATAGTGGTGATTATGTGTCGAATGAGTTTAAAGAACTGTGCAAAGGAAGGAATTCTACAGTAGTTGACAACACCTCATAACCCATAACATAATGGGGTGGTTGAGAGGATGAACAAAAGTATTGTGGGAGCTGCACAAGTAATGTTGCATGACCAAAGGCTACCTCTACACTTCTGGGTTGAAGTATGCAACACACCAGTTTATTTGCAAAACAGGAGGCCTGATGGGATTCTTCGCATGAGTACACCAGGGGAAAAATTTTCAAGGAAGAAACTAGATGTGTCACACTTCAAGATCTTTGGATCATCAATTTACTATCATTTTTCCAAGGAAGCAAGAAAAAATCTAGATTTGATAGTAGAGTTGGGCATATTTTTGGGATACACTAATACACCTCACAACTATCAGATGTACTTTCCATCCCTCAGGATGAAAATGGTTAGACAAGATGTGAAGTTTTATGAGGAGAAGGAAATGAGGTGTTCTCTTCAGAGGGAGCTTCAGTTGTAGTCAAACTAAGAGATTTTGACTTCAAAGGAAGACCTCAGGAAGTTGTAGAGTAGCCACAAGCAGAGGAGGAGAGAGTGGAGACATCCACTCAAGTAGAGATATCCAAAGAAGGAAGGAAGTAGACTAGGGAAGTTGACAAATAATTGTGGGATGCTATAGAGAATGTGGGAGCACCCACATCACAATGTAGTAAGAGGATGTCACCAGATCAGTACACTAGGTACATGGCTCCGATGAGTGAGATAGTTGAGACAAAACCATCCTCATTTGAGGATATAAATAAGTCCCAACAATTAGTATGGGTTGATGCTATGGTAGAGGAATATGTTTACATTGTCAAAAACAATGTTTGGGAAGTGGTCCTAACACGAACAAAGAAATCAGTGGTTTGTCCGAGATGGATTTACAAGGAAAAGCATGTAGCAGACAGTATCATATAGAAACATAAGGCCAAATTTCTAGCCAAGGGGTTCTCAAAGGTGGAGGGAATTGAATGTGATGAGACCTTTGCTCTAGTAGCAAGGTACTCATCAATCAGGTCAATTCTAGCAATGTTAGTGAAAATGGGGTGGAAGATACACTAGATGGATGTGAATACAATATTCCTTAATGGAGTTATTTTTGGGGAGGTGTATATTGAGCAGTCAAAGGGGTTTCAGATCCTTGATATAGAGTCACATGTGTGCAGAGTCAAGCGAGTTTTGTATGGACTCAAGCAATCACCACATGCTTGGTATACTAGGATCAATAAATATCTCACCAGTTTGGGCTTCATGAAAAGTGAAGCAAACGAAAGCCTTTATCATATTGTGGTAGAAGCTAAATTGTTGATTATTGTTTTACATGTCGATGACTTGATTATTACTAGTGATGAGTCACTGATCAAATCTTCCAAGGAGGACCTTATAAGATTGTTCGAGATGAAGGAAATGGGACTCATGCATTATTTCCTTGGTTTCGAAGTATGTCAAGGGGATGGAGAGTTGTTTATATCTCAGGGAAAATATACCAACTAGATACTTAAGAAGTTTTGCATGGAAAGTAGCAAACCCATGGACACTCCTCTAGCATGTAACTGGAGGAAAGAGGATGCCCCTTCAGATGAGGAAGTGAAAGCTGCCATTTATATGTAGCTTGTGGGTTCACTTATGTATTTGGTGAACGCATGTCCATACATATGTTATGTAGTTAGCTAGCTTATTCATGCCATGGTTAAGCCAACCAAACTGTATTGGAATGCAGCAAATCATGTGTTGAGATACCTCGCAGGAAATACTCAGTTTGGTCTTTGGTACATAGAGACAAAGGGAGTGAAGCTGCAGGGCTTCACATATGAATATTGGACGGGGAGTCTATCCAATAGGAAGAGCACTTCAGGAGGAATTTTCAGTTTTAGGTCAACAATAGTTACTTGATACAATAGAAAGAAAATATTTGTGGCACTCAACTCAATGGAAGCAGAATACATGGCTCCAATTCAAGTAGCATGTGAGGCTATCTAGATGAGAAAGATTCTTGTTGGGATTTTTGATTAGAAGATGGATCCTATAGTAATTTACTGTGACAATCAAATTTGTAACAAACTCTCTGAGAATCCATTATTTCATGATCGATCCAAGGATATTAACATCCAAGACCACCATCTACGAGGCTGTGTGTAGAGGTGGATTATGTTGTTGCAGTACATTCCAATAGAGGAACAACATGTAGATATTTTGACAAAGGCTTTGTCAAGAGGGAAATTCAAGTTCCATAGAATTTGGATTAGGGCATCTGATAATCCCATTCTTGCTAAGAGGGACTGTTGAAAATGAAACAAGAAATTCCTAATTTAATTTTGTCTTGATTAAATTAGGAGAAATTTGAATTTCAATATGACTAAAATACTTGGAGGTAGTTAATTGAGGTGACATGGGTCTTGTCACTCAATATAATCAATAAATTCGAGTTGGAGACACTTGAGTTTAGTTCTATAGGATTGATTGGTAATTTGTAGCAATCTATTTCAGTTAATTTGAGTTATTATCAATGTAACTAGTTCTCACTGTTAGTAGAACTAGTGGAGGTTCAATCAAGGGAGTGTAACTATTTTCACACTAAGTGATCATCTAGTTAAACTGGCCAATCAACCCAAATTAACTCATACATGCAGATAATTCGAGTTACCCAGTTGAGATTGGAGTTCAGTGGCAGTGTACTATGAACTGTAAACTATCCCAAGTTGTACAGCTGGTGCATGTAGTCAGAGAAGGGCCTAAAGCAATTGTGAAATCCAAATGGATGAGTTTCCTAATTAATAAGGGTTTGATTCCCAAGGGAACAACATAAGGAAATAATATATTGGTAGGTTGAGAAATTGGTTAAGTGTTTCCTTGAGTAAGTTTGTGAGGAAACAACATAGATTATACTATAGCAGAGTTTGCTTAAGCTTGAGCATTAAGCATTGTATTTATTCTCTATTCTTTGATTAATGCAATACATATAGTAAGGCGTTTTGAATAACTTCTTTCCCTTAGATAAATATCTGTGTATGTTTGTTGAATCTTTATGCATGTTAATGATTTGTGTTCTCGATCTTGATTTTCTTTCCACATATGAGTAGAGTAACTTAAAGTCTTGTGATATAGTAAATTTCATGAGCCATTTTGAATCTACACATTCAATTTCTACACGAGCTCAACTTGTCTCATTTAACTAGTTACCAAGACAAGGATAAAATCTAACCATGCTTATAAAACAACTAAGTAACATATCTTACACATGAAATATTTCACATGTATGTCGAGTTCATATAAATAAAAAATCATTAATTAAGAGTTTGCAATAACTACAAGATGCACAAGACACACAATATATAAACCAACAAAAGCTGAGTGCCCCAAAAGTTATACACAACAATGTACAATATGAAATTATATAGAATAATTTAAAACATGAATATCCAGCCAAAGTGTGCCACATCTCATATAAAAATAATAGCTAAAGAAAATGTAGTGTTGTGCCCAGCACAAAGTCTCCCTTGGTCTAAAATTACTATGTCGAGGCCCATATCACAGTTGTAGGATTTCCTCCTACAAATCTTATTTTGAACTTATCCTAACACACTTCATCCTTGGCACACTTGAATTCACTGACACTCCTTGACACACTCTTATTTGTTCCTTCCCATGCATTTTGAACTAATTTTTCCTTGTGATGCCTTAACACTACTTAACACTCCTCAACATTAATTGGTATTATCTGGTGTGTGTTAGAACACATTTTCATTCCCTAGCATACCTTGACCCTATTTAGCTACCATTCCCTCACAAATACCCTTAATTTGCAACTTGGGAACCCAACCAAGTCCTTGTTTGACTACGATATCTTGACCAAGTTATAATTACTACAACTAGACTCTGTTGTTGAATTTGAGATGGGATTGTGTGAGTCTGGTCACAAAAGGATTTGTGGGAAAAGAACCCAAATGAAGGGGTTTTGGACCTAATATGGGGTTTAAAATCTAAAGGAAAATTAATATTTCCTAAGGTCTAAGTGGATAAAACCTGTAAGTTCTAGAGGGTTCCTAAGAGGCCTAGAAAAACCTATTTAAGGAGGCCTTAGGGTGAATGCAAGAACATCAAGTGAGAATGAGCTCATTTGATCAAGGAGGACAATAGAGATGTTGTCCTAAAGTAGGTAGAGTTAGAGGGTTCAGTAAGGGCTACTAAAGGGAGGCCATGATCATCCACAAAGAGTAAGGTCATCATGTGAGCATTCAAAAGAATGCCACATACCTTAATGGTTTGGAGATAAGAAGTAGCATGACATATTGTTTGTTCTCTTCTAGAAAATAGATCTCAAGAGATTATGCTCATGAGAATATGGAAATGTGATTTAAGTGGTGTCTTTGTGTAAAGGCCACATCAAATTATGAAATAGCAGATAGGGTTCAGACCCTATCTTGTGGTGATTAGTAGGTCGCAGGTCTATGATAAATACAAACAAAAATGGAGGAGGGTCTACATTGGAATTTAGGGCCAAAAGAGAAGCAAGTGTAGGGGTAATATTGATTGAGGTAACCATAGCTTAAGGGTCATAGAGATATGAAGTTCATGTTAAGATTCAGTCAAAAAAATGCCCAAAATATATGGATCCATATGAGCTAGGACAAGTCTCTTATGGAGGTAAGAGTTGTTTCTTTTCTTTACATGGGTGGATATGGTTTTTTCTAAAGAAATTAGAATAGAATTATAATTCCGTAGTTACGACAGTTTCCTAACTTGTTTATTCCATATTGTATGCCATTAAGATTGTAATAAATCTACGTAGAAGAATAGGGGTTGTGACCCTTAAAGTGAGGTTTACCTTTGCAATATATATTGCAGATCTGGAAGATGGTTTTTTTGGCATTATGATACAGGTATGATACAGGTGTTTTCCTTGATAGAAACTCACGTAGATGACAGATCATAGTGTAGCAGGTCAATAGCAAAGAATTAATGTTCAGAAAGAGGTATACATAGGTTCACCATTAACAAGGAGTGTATACACGCGGTTTAGCAGACCAAAAGGAGCGTATAATGTACACACGTACCTTCACAGAAGGAAAGGTGTGTACATGTTGGGAAACTAAGTTTTGGTCTGTGGTATTTGGTCCATGGTATTTTCATCCATGGTATTGGTCCAAGGTATTTGGTCTAAGGCATTGACCCCAGGAATTCCATCCAAGGTATTGCTCATAAGTGGTTTTGGTCCATGGTATTGAGTAAGCCCTAAGGCTATAAAAGGAAGGGAAGATCATTAGTACAAAGTAATAAAAAATTGAATATCTAATGAAGAGAAAGACCTAGTATGCAGGTTATTGGGTTATTGTGCATAGCTAGATCGGAACCAAGGATGAACCTTAGCTAATCAGATCTAATGATGAATCGGGATCTTAAGGTGTAAAGTAAACTATCATTATGTGTTTTTCGCTCATGTATAAACTAGATCTGAATATTGACGCATATATTATTATGTAAATGACATGATCTGGGTATAACTGAAGTTTGGTATAGCTGTAGAAGTAAGAATTAATATTTGCATATGTATACGCTGGTTGAATTTGAGGAAACTGCATATACAGGATGGTTCGACACAAGAAAGTAGCGTATACCTTATAATCTATGTTTTAGTTGTTTTTGTAGTGTTCTGGGTTCTGGCTTGGGTTCTGACTACTGTATTCTGGTGACAACATTCAGAAAGATTTACTTGATGGGTTGTCAAAGTAATTGATTGACTTGGTTGCAGTTGGTTCATAGGATATTGGTTGATGCGGATATATTTGATGATTTAATGATGTTATTAATGGATCCAGTCTGAAAATTTATGAAACGTAGTCCCTGGAAGAAAAGAGAAGGTTGTATCCTTTTGTAGGTCAACACCTATGTACTAGTAATCATATCAGCTAGTACAAGAGCTAGGGCGTTGTAGCTCCCTTCTAGGAGAAGCTAGAGAATGAGAGAAGGATGTAGGCTTCTACAAAAGAAGCCTGCATACAGGTATAAGTCTGCACCAGTGCAAAAATTGTAAAAATAAGTTTCTTATTATTAAAAATATAGAGACGATTTCAGCAGGTGGTTTTCACCCACATTAGGTTTCCACCTTATATCTTGTGTTCATATGTGTAATTGATATGTTTTGTTTTACTGCACCTGCTTACTATTTATATGGTTAATGAAGTTCTGATGCACTAACTAAATATCAACATATGATGGATTAACTAAATCATAAGTTTCCTGGATATACACTAGTTGCATTAAACACAATTGCATGTACATGAGAGTTCCCTTAATTGAAGTAGTGTATATAAATCAGAGTATGAAATTAAAAAGTTATATTGATTTTTTCTAAACTGACTCACCCTGCCACGCCCCACCCCCCCCACCCCCCCATTTGAGTATATTTCCAACAATTGGAATTAGAGCAGGTACTTCAAAAGAAGCTTGATCACTTGAAGTAAGATCCATCATCATGAGTAATCAAGAAAGAGAGGGATCCATCAGACCACCAATCTTTGATGGAAGAAACTTCATTTATTGGATGGTAAGAACCATAACCTATATTCAATCTCTTGGAACAGATGTCTGGGAAATCGTGGAGGGAGGATATACATTTCCATCAACAATTCCTACAGATGCGGTAGGTAAAAAGTAATATGAAACCAATGCCAAGGATGTCACTACATTATTGGGAAGTTTTTCATAATCAGAATTTTTCAAAGTTATGCAGCTCAAATCTGCCAAAGAAATATGGGACAAAATAATTCTAAGCTATGAAGGAGACTCTCAGGTAAAATGTGCAAAATTGTAAACTGTCATAATTCAATATGGAACTTTCAAAATGCACAATGATGAAAGTATAGCTACTTACTTCTTACATATAAATGAGATTATTAATTGCATGAAAAATTCGGGTGAAGAGATAAAAGAAGTTAATTTAGTAGAAAATGTTTTAAGATCCTTGTGTGTTAAGTTTGAAATAAAAGTATCTGCCATAGAAGAAAAGCAGGATCTTAAGACTATTACTATGACACAACTGCACAGAATCTTAACTGCTTTCGAGATGAGAAAAGGAGGTCCATCAGATATGAGAGAATCCACATTCAAAGCTTCAAGAAAAGAAAAACTCAATGAATCAGAAGGAGAAGAAGAAGCAAACTTTGTCAAGAACCTTCAATGGAATTCCAGAAGATTCAGAGGTAAACTACCTTTCAAATGTTTTTCTTATGGAAGAGTCAGTCATTATGCTGCCAAATGTCCTCATAAAGATAAGGTTGATAAAGGTAAGGAATCTACAAAATGGAATAGAAAACAAAATGTAAGTAATAAGACCTACTATACACATGAAAATAGTGATGGTTTATCAAATAATGATGAAGATGAAAATACTAATGACTATAGACTTCTAATGAACTCATATTTCATTAAATTTGGAAGTAAATAGTGGATCTATAATTTCAAAATAACCAAAAAGCTCAATTCTAGTGATGCCCTTGTAATAAAATATTTCCAAATTTAATGAAATATGTGTTAATGGCTTTCGAAGATGATGATTTCTTGGATGCTTTAGATGAAGATGACCTTTATGAAGAAATCTCTAAACTCAAAATCTGTTTAGAAGAAAAGAATATGATTATAGATAGTTTGACATTCCAACTTGCTGAAAGAGAAAAACACAATGAAAAACTAGAATGTGAAATTGTGGGTCTAAGAAAGGATATTGAGAAAACAAAAGCTCTCAATCTTAGATTTTCTAAAGGATCAAAAACCTTAAATGAAATTATCAAAGTGCAACGTTCTCCTGTGATAAAGATAGATCTTGGATATACTGAAGAAGCATCTCAAGCACAGAAGTTGTCAACCTCCACTAAAAGCTATCTTGATGCAACAAAGAGCCGTGAATAGTTTTGACAATCGTTAGCAAAAGCATAAAGGAGATCACCAGGTAAATCGGGTTTAATCTACTTCAACGATGAAAACAAGCTACAACCAGCCTTAGGTAAATCACACTAGGTCTACTTCAAGAATGAATGTCAATAGAAACTACAATCTTGAGGTCAGTAGATTCGATAATCGCAGGAACTTCCTTAATGGCCAACGTTTTTCATCTCATAACTATGGACACAAAGCTACTCAATGTGTTGCTTACAAGACCATCATGACTAGAGAAGCACAAAATCAAAGGAATGTGACAAGTATCATGAAACGGACCTACAATAACTTTTTTCTCCTTGAAAATGAAATAGAATGATCTATCTATAAAAACTTCAGTCATGAAGAATCTGAATGCAGGAGTAAATTTCGGCAAATATCTTAGAAGGATCAAACTTGATTGAGTCCCAAAATATGGAGAAAGAAATAACTACAAACAAAAGGATGTGGTATAGCCTTGTATGTAGAAGGACAGGAAAATCATTGGTACATCGACAGTGGATGCTCAAAACACATGACAGGTGACAAAGAAAAACTTCATTCATATAATGCATTAGAAGAGGAAAAGAAGGTCTCATTTGGAAATGACACTCCTGCTATCATAAAAGGTAAATTCTCTACTCTCTGAAAAGAAAAAGTTAAAGCTGGGAATGTTATGTATGTTGATGGTCTAAAGCATAATCTGTTGAGTGTCAGTCAAATGTGTGATCAAGGAAATGAAGTAGTATTTTGGTCAAATGGATGTGTGGTTTGTAAGTTTGATATAGGAGAAATAGTGATCAAAGGTATGAGAACCCCAAAAAACTTATACATATTCAAGGGAGGACAATAACAATGCTATCTAAGCAAAAATGATGAACACAAGCTATGGCATACAATATTGGGGCATCTAAGCTTCTCTCAAATAAGAAAAGCATGCAGATTCTAGGCTATTCTTGATCTTCCTGATATCAGCATTTCAGAAAATACAATATGCAAATCATGTCAATTTGGTAAGAAAACCGAAGAACATTTCTCTGAAAAGGAAGGATCAGCTAGTAAGCCTCTTGAACTTGTTCATACGGATTTATGTGGTCCATCAAGGAAAAAGTCACCTCGTGGAGAAGAATACTTTATATTGTTCATTGATGATTTTTCCAGAATGTGTTGGATAGGACTTCTAAAGCATAAATATGAAGCATTTGAAAAATTCAAAGCCTTCAAAACTTTGGTTGAAAATGAATCAGATAAAAAAATCAAATGTCTCAGATCTGATCAAGGAGGGGAATTTACCTCGGATGAATTCTTCGACTTTTGTGAAGAACATGGAATAAAAAGGGAATTATCCACTGCAAGGACTCCTCAGCAAAATGGAGTGGTAGAAAGGATGTACATAACTGTTCAACAAATGGCTCGTGCTACGTTAGATGAGTCTAGAACTCCTGCAACCTTTTTGGGGGAAGCTGCATTCACTTCTGTCACTATTCTCAACAAAGCAAATGTTTGGGTAAACAACACTCAAGCTCCACATGAACTTTGGTATGGTAAGACTCCTACTGTAAGATACCTCAAAGCTTTTGGAAGCAAATGTTACATCAAAAGGACTGATGAAAAATTTGGTAAGTTTGAACCCATAGCAGATGAAGGTATTCTCCTTGGTTACTCTTCCCGAAGTAAAGGCTATAAATGTTATAATAAAAGATTTGGGAAAATCATTGAAAGTATTGATTTTGTGGTTAATGAAGCATGGAAAAATCCAAAACAAATAAAAACCGAAGATTATGAAGAAGATGAGGATTATCCTCCCACATCAAATCAGACTAACTCTAAAGAAGAAGCCAATGAAGCACTAGAAGAAGAGATAACGGTAGAAGAAAAGACTTCGTCCGGGTATGTTTAGAAAAATCATCTAGAAGCTCAAATCTTAGGAGAAAAAGGGGCAAGTGTGTAGACTAGAAGAGCCATTGTCAAAGCTTCAAGCTATCTAGCATTACTATCTTCCACTGAACCTCAAAATGTAAATGAAGCATGCAGAGATGAATGTTGCATCAAGGAAATGAATGAAGAACTTGAGCAAATTGAGAAGAATAATACTTGGGAATTAGTTCATATACCTCATGATAAGAATATCATAGGAACTAAATGGATATTCAAAAACAAGCTGAATGAAAAAGGAGAAGTTATTAAAAACAAGGCCAAACTTATTTGTAAAGGATATGCTCAACAAGAAGGAATAGACTTTGAAGAAGCTTTTGCACCTATTGCTAGACTTGAAGCCATCAGAATGTTCCTTGCTCTTTCTAGTTTTTAGAAATTTAAAGTATACCAAATGGATGTAAAATTTTCCTTCCTTAATGGAGACTTAGAAGAATAAGTCTACATTGAGAAACTAGATGGATTCATTCTTGGAAATGATGCAAAACTTGTATGCAGACTCAGGAAGGCTCTCTATTGTCTAAAACAAGCTCCAAGGGCCTGGTATTACCATCTTGACAAATATCTCCATCAAAAATGTTTTTCAAAGGGATCAGCTAATAACAATTTATACACAAAGATTGACAATAATAAATTGCTAATACTTTTTGTGTATGTTTATGATATCATTTTTGGTAGCAATGAAGAAGCTATGAGTCAAAATTTTTCTTCGATAATGCAGCAAGAATTTGAAATGTCCCTGCTTGGTGAGCTTACATATTTTCTTGGTCTACAATTTCAACAAAACAAAGATGATATCTTTCTGTCACAAACCAAATATATCAAACATATATCAAAAAGGTATGGCATGGAAGATTCTAAACCAATATGTACTCCAATGGTGACAGGATGTAGCCTTAGCTAAAATAATGAATCAGCAGCGGTGCATCAACCAACTTACAGATCCATGATTGGCAGCTAACTTTATTTAATAGGTACCCAACCAGACATCATGCATGTAGTGGGAATAGTTGGAAGATTCCAAGCAAATCCAAAGGAATCACACCTTCAGGTAGTCAAAAGGATATTTAAATATCTTCAAGGAACATAGAACTTTGGTTTATGGTATCCTAGAGATATAGATCTTACACTTCATGCATATATAGATGCACATTGGGTAGGAAGCATTGACGATAGAAAAATCACTAGTGGTTGTGCATTTTATATGGGTTCCAGATTAGTGTCTTGGTTCAACAAGAAAAAAAACTCAATTGCATTATCTACAACTGAAGCAAAATATGTGGCTATTGCATCTTGCTGCATACAACTCCTTTGGATGATGCAAACATTGCAAGACATTCAGATCACATGTACTCCACCCATCTCCATTCTATGT
>APFE030314454.1:20435-102604 GCA_000404065.3 Pinus taeda | reverse complement strand
ACTGGGTTCCAAAGCTTATAACCCTTTAAACCATCCTTATACCCAATAAATATGCACTTTTCAGATTTACTATCCACTTGGTTCATTTCTCCTTTGGAACATGTACATATGCATCACATCCAAATACCCTTAGATGTGAAAGAGAGGGTTTCTTACGAGTCCATACCTCTTGTGGAGTCTTATCCTCCAACACTAATGAAGGTGACCTGTTGACCAGGTAACATGTAGTATCCACCACCTCTGCCAATAATTCATGTCCTAGCTCGGCACCATTGAGCATGTTTCTTGCCCTTTCCATCAATGTCTTGTTCATTCTTTCTGCAACTCTATTTCGTTGAGGTGTATATGGAGTAGTCTTCTGCCATGATATACCACACTTCTTACAGAATTCTTCAAATTCCTTATAGCAAAACTTTCCACCATTATCTATCCTTAGCACCTTTATCTTCTTCTCTATCTGATTTTCCATGAGAGCCTTAAATTATTTAAACCTGTCAAAGACTTCATATTTCTTCTTAAGGAAATATATCCATGTATTCCTTGAGAAGTCATCTATAAATGATACATAGTACACAGACTTACCCAGTGATGGAACCTTAACAAGTCCAAACACATCACTATGCACAAGCTCTAATATATGTTTCGCCCTTTTATTACCAGAGGGGAAACTCACTCGATTTTGCTTCCCATATACACAATTTTCACATAAATCAAAATCCAGAGAGTTATTACTCATACCTTCTACCATACCTTTACCATGAAGTATTTGAAGGCCCTTCTCTCCAATATGTCCAAGCCTTTGATGCCACATCATGGTCTTTTCTTGAGAGACCACTAGATTTTTTGCACCACTTTCAGGAACCACAGAACTGTTGCACCCATCAATAATAGTGTTGTCTTGCATATTGTACAGAGTTCCAATCCGAACTCCCCACATCAATATCAATGCTCCCCAAACCATTTTGTAGGTATCCTTCTCGAACACTATTTTTACACCTACATCATCCAACTTTCTTACAGAAATCAGATTTCTGGCTAATGTAGGAATATGCAGAACACCCGGAAGTGTTCTGATCCTTCCACCTTGCAACTTCAACTTTACTTTTCCACAACCAACGATTCTAGCCTTCATGTCATGCCCCAAGAAGACATGACCGCCATAATATTTCTCATACTCGTAGAACCACTCTCTATGGGGAGTGAAATGAAAGGATGCACCTGAGTCAATCAACCATGCCTCATGATCTACATGTGTACTTGAAGAAACCAAGTACGCATCCCAATCTTCATCTGAGATGGTTTTCACCTCTACTGAAGGAGCATCATCATATCCCTTTCCTTTGTCAGGAGCTTTAGATTTACAATCCCTTTTGTATTGTCCTTCCTTTCTGCATTTCCAGCACACAACCTTTATAGGTTTTCCTAGATATTTAGATCTCCCTCTAGATTTAGATCTCCCACTCGATGACTTATTTTTGTTTCTGTTCTGTGACCGTCCTCGTATAGACAAGGCATCACTATTTTGGCTCTCTATATTTTTCTGTCTTATCTCCTCTCTCAGCAAGGATGAAACTATTTCATCAAAGTGCAAGGCAGTTTCTATTGCAATAACTAGACTATCCCACAAATCTGGTAGAGAACACAACAAACTGATGCACTTATCTTCATCTGAAATTTTAATATCAATAGATGCTAACTAACTTACCACAGTACTAAATTCGTTTAGATGCTATGTCACTGAGTCTCCATCTTTCATCCTCGGGTTATACAGCTTTTGTCGCAGGAACAATTTATTCACCAGAGACTTAGATTGGTACAAAGTCCCTAACTTGTCCCACAAATTCTTCTTTGTAGCTTCCCCTGATACATTTAGCATTACTGAATCTGAGACACAATTGTATTGTGCTCTTTGCCTTCCGATCCAACTTCTTCTATTCTTCATCTAACACTCTTGTTGGTTTAGTACTCGGATCTACTGTGATCCACTAATCTTTATCCACCAATAGGTCCTCCATCTTGAGTTTCCACAACTCAAAACTCTAACCATTAAATTTCTCGATTTCTATCTTTCCACTTCTCGCCATCTTCTTTCGCCACTAGAATCGATGTCGTAGATCTCCCACTGAATAGAGTTTACCACAGGCCCGAGCGAAACCCCTCAGCAACAAAGGCGTCCCCTTGAAGCCAAAACAACTTTGATACCAAATGTAGGTTTTAACCCTGTATAGAAATTTCCTACATACAAATTCCAAAACACATAAAATAAAAATGCGAGAGCATAACACATAAAACACATGTACATAGAGATTTCCCCTAGATCCAAAAACCAGGACTACCAGCTTGATTTTTCATTATGTTCCTTTCAATTTTATAATACATATTTATACATGCCTAAGCATCCAATACCATGGACCAAAAGCCATCACGTCCAATACCATGGACCAAAAACCATCACGTCCAAAAAACATGTGCGAAAATCATGCACAAAACCATAAGTGGGTCCGCTCAACCTAACATAGGGTCCAAAATCCAAAATTTTATGGGGCGCTGCCTCGGACCCCATAAAGTGGGGTTATGGGTATGCCTCAAACACCCTTGTGACCCACCCCGGTACACAATCGATGCAACAAAGGGGGGCTCCACCCCCCTCTAACCCCCCAGTTAACTACGTGGGCTAGTCGTGGAAAGAATATAACACAACCCAACATAGACTGCAACATTGCCTCACATTCTATATTCTACCACATTTAATAGAGTCCTATCCTATAGACTCATGTTGCTTTCCTTGCATAGAATATCATGTGATACCCTTTCCTATCGTGCTTTGGTGAAATAATAAAATCAAGGATTTATTACTCGATGAAACATTAAGTCACACATGTCTGTTGAATATTAGCCTCAAAGGTGATTAAATTACATAAATGGGGTATTGACAAATAAGAAAATAACAGGTGAAGAATAAATAAATGAAACGTTTAAATAGTCTTAAAACTTTGTCTTAGATGCTAGTCACAATTACATTTTTTTTATCTTTGTTCGTAGATGGGCGAATACCCATTTTTTTCATAATGTTGGATGCACTCCCTCCACTCACGAACCTTCACATTCTTCTTACTATCATATGATTTCAGTGAACCTAAAAAGTTCCTTGCAAAGAAGGAACATAATTTGCACATCTTCATAAACTCCTTCCTATTCTTACAATCCACCATAACCACCCAACCTTCTTAACCATCAGAGTACCTCACATCCACAAAGTAGTTAGCATAATTTTCATCATACGCGCATAAGATATAAATGGGTTCACAATGAAAGGTCTTTTTTGTTTCTCCCTCTCCGAAATTTAACCAAGGCACCACCATTGCATTTTTGTTATTTTTTTTGTGCCTTCAGCTATGGGGGTGCATATACCCAATGAATACACCTTACGCCTCATTGAATAATGCAATTTATCACAGATACCGTGCAATGAGCTGCAAAAAAATCGATCGATGTTGCTATAAAGCCATGCCTTCAGTTTTGTGTTGAACTCCAATATTGCTGACACTAAGCTCAACAATGTGTGAGTCAACTAAAAGACTTTCTTGGTTTGGAGGAACAAGCCTACCAAATTTAATATCTTTAGTAATTTCTCCTTCGATAATGAAAAATTGACAGGGAGAAGCTAAAGATCATTTGAATACATGATAGTGTCATTTTCATGCATGATCCAATTTAGCACTTCTGAAGACTTCATGATGCCCCCTGTGATCACTAATTCCCAAAACTCCTCATAACCTTCCAAAAACACTAATTCTCATTGGAATTCTTTGATGAGCAATAGAGTCTTCCACATTGCATGAGTATTGTAGTAGAAAAATTTATCATTAACAAACAACTTGTTTCCATCCCTCCTCTCTAGCTGGAAATCTTCCCCTAGGTAGGACATATTGAAAATCTCAGAACTATTCGAGCAAAAAATCACAATCTCTCCAAGATGATCCCTAAGCCTTTCCAAGAGTGGAACTTGGTTTACTATTACTCTGTGATAGGCTTGGACTACTGATTTTTCCATTGTTGATGGCACTAACATATTAGTAGTGACACTAATAAATGGCTCCTTACAATAACAATTGTAACCATGGATTGAAGAGTGAAACCATAATTCTTCAACTAACCTTGGAGTGGCAGAAGTTGAACCTTCCGTGAATCTGCTTGAGATAATATTCTTGTAATTTCATTTACCTTGGCAGTTAATGTTTTTGATGCTTCAGGAACTACCTTGGATGATCCTTCACCCTTACATTGGAAATGAACTTCTTCATCTAATGCCTATTTAGAAGGAAAAGATGCACATTGACTTGGTCCAGATATTACATCATTATCCTTTAGTTTTGTAGGCACACGTTTTTTTCCATGTGTAAACTAAATATTTAGCTCTCCTCTTACTCTCAAAATTTTTGTGGCTATGCAATAAATGCATTGACCTTCTTTTGGACTATCACCTTCACCATCTTTCCTTTGTGTGTGGCTTGAAGCCACTCATCTGTAATGAGAAGTACACTGAGTTGGATGGATCGATTAATAAAATCATCTTTGTTTGTGTTTTAAATTATATAAGCTATGCCATGAAAGTAAGGCAGTTCCTTTCTTTGCACTGTCATCTACATGTTCCTGCATCAGATGAATAAGATGCTCAACTCCCATTGAGTTCTCCAGACCTCCATATTTTTCAATAGTGTTAGAAATTTCAACTGGCCTTATAGCATGCCCTTGTTTAAAATTTCCTACACAACTATCACCTCCCTTCGAAGAGCATTCTATGTTAGCAAGAACAATATTATGATCAATACAATCTCTTTTTTTTTGTTTTCCTCTTGACAAAGAAATGAACCATTATGCATTTGTTATGAGTTGAGTTTCAACTGTTGAGATAGACCATGCACATTCAAGGTTCTAAAGGACTGCCCACTCATATGGGTTGCTCTCAAGATGCTAGGTCATCTTGTAGTTAGTAGTCAATCCACTTCTTCTTGATGTTCATTGTTTTGTTCTCGTTCAATTCACCACAATAAGTACTTACTTGTGTTGTCATACACATTCCGACATACAAAATGGGATATTCCCAAGGCAAGTTCAACACCCTTGCGAAGAAATGCAACTTTACATGAATGAATAAAATATTTGGTTGCTACCAATAAATATTTTGTAGTGATCTCAGTTCTTCCATCACTCATAATATTGAAAGCCGCAATGTTAAGTGAGTTGGCTAGTTGGGTTCCAACCATTATTTTCTTTATGTGGGCCACAACATTGTAATCAATATCATCTGCCATAGGTTTTTTCTATGCATGGATCTTGAGAATCTCAATTCGTCCAATAAGCTTGTGCTTAAGAATGTAATTTTTCCTATTAAACCCTCTAGGTTGCACTAGAGCTAGTTCAGGATGTCTAGCCTATTGGTGGCTACAATGGTGACGGCTTCGCCTTTCCCTTCAAATCCATCCAAACATGTAAACCTTAATGATCTAATTGATAGTGCCATCATGTTCTTGTCCTATCAAACCTTAAATAAGAATATGTTGTTTCCCAACAACATCCATCTCATCAATGAAAACAAAAATAGGTGCCTTAGAATGAACTCCAATAGAAAGATGAATAAAACTATCTATAAAGGTACGTTGCTTGGACCAAAAATTGGACATTCCTCTTTTCTCGTGGAAAATAAATGGCCAAGAATCATGTATCTCAAGAGGAATTTCTTTCTTGTGGGCAATATCATTCACCAATCTACATGGTGGATTGCAATGGAGAGGTGGTGCGGTCTTCTTGCGACATACTTGAAAAATCAGCGTCTACATTTCTTGCCAGTGTGGGCTTGAACCAAAGTTAAACTAAAGCAAATGTAGACATCCTTATGCAATTTCATCTATAAGGTCATAGCAACAAAAATTTCATCAAGGGTACAAAGTATTCTGACAGAATTATTCTCTTTAGGAATCTGAAGAGTTTGGTTTCTTACCAAGTAGACAAATGCATATTGAAATTGTAGCAAGTTAAGAAGGTATGCACATAACTATGGTAATAAATTTGGATCTACCAAAAGCATGAGGGCCTCAACAGAGGCATTTATGAAGAAAAAAGAATAGTGAATTTAAAGGGGATCTAATAAGCAGAATCTTCCAACTAACCCACCTCCTTTTTGCTAATGATATTCTACTTTTGGGAGATGGATCAAGAAGGGATACTAGAGCTCAGAAGGAAATCATAGATCTATATTGCATTGCTACAAGTATTTCAATCAACATGAAGAAATATTCTATCTGTTTTTCCACATTGGAAGAAATCCATGCAAGATAAATCCTTCAAATGTTTCCCTACAATTGGAATGAGTTCAAGGATGGATTCAAATGTTTATACTTTTACATACAGCCCAACAAATATGGAAAAAATGTTTGGATTTGGCTTGTGTTGAAAAGGGAAAGAAATATATGTTTCCAGTGCCATAGATGGTTATCTAGGGGTGGTAGACTCTAGAGTGGTCCTAGTAAAGTCAGTTTTGCAAGCATTAACTGTTTACTAGAAAACAATAGTTTATATTCCAGAAGGCATTCTAGAAAAAATTAGAAGGGTAATTTTCAAATTGTTATGGTCAGGCAATAAGGAGAAATATGTGATAGCCCTTGTCTAATGGAAAAATATCTCAAAGCGAAAGAACATATAAGTATGGGGTTTAAAAAAGATTTTCTAGTTTAGGAAACCACTATCAGCTAAGAGTGTAAGGTGATTGATCCCAGAGGATGGCTTGTCGAATAAAACATTAGTCTAGGCCCCAACTATATTGAACCAAGAAATATATATTGAATAAAGAAATATAGAATCTTAATCGCAGTGAAGTTATATTTATGTGGGGCTGCAAGAAAAAACGTATATAGACTACAAAAATTATTAATGGAAGTACATTCTATATTTGAGGGGCTGAAAGAAAAAAATGTATATAGTCTACAATAATTAAGAATGGTAGTATATTAATTGGTATTCTGGTTTCTTCATGTTTTGAAAGGGAGGAGTTGAGTGTGTTCATGGAAAATTCTAGGGTCTAATATTCACAGGTGGGCTAATTTTCCATGATTTTTCCACAAAAATGATTCACCCAAATTTTACAAATATTAAATTATTTTTACCTAAAATCTACGAGCATTATATAGTGACTATATGATAAATCATTATACATTTGAATAAGTTTACAATATATTATTACAAATTTTTTTAGTTGCATGTAGGGAATGTGAATTCCACCATGTTTTTAAACTTCAAGATAATTTTCCATCCTTAAAATTTTCCCTGGTGTTGTTTGTTGTGTACCAACAAGAAGTTTGTAGGGAGTAGTCCAAGATTCATGCCTCGTCCAGTCTCTCTTATGCTTTTTAACTCACTAGCTATTGGCTAGACTACATAAATTCCCCGACTATTAGCCCTCGTTCCCCATAATGCTATATATCCCACCTTCCCAACTCTATTATTTTTCTATAGATAGATTTTGAAAGTATCATTGCCCATATATTCTTCGTTTGTGATATATTTTCAAGAATTACCTGGTAGGTCTCATGGATCCTCACCAATTGATGTCTAGTAAGCTTGAATTTTGAATTTTGATGACATCCAGTAAGTCCCAAATTTGAACTACAATGATTTTTTTACTTCATGAGCATGATAGTAACTATCAATTATTTTTAAGTATAGCTTAATCATTAGATTGCAATGGAAATTTGCAATTTAATATGACACCATGTGTGAGCACTAGTAGATAGCTTCCACTTGATTTCATTTCTATTGTAATGTTTAGTGATTTCTTAGGTGGGTCAGGAATAAATTAGAAGAGGACAACATTTGTTACTCAGTAAGAATGTGATAGATAGTCATAGGTCATGACGAGTAAGGACCACTCCAACTCCAGAAAGGACCACTATATCCAATTGTGATGAACATGGGCTTGGGAGTTGCACTTATATCTATTTACCTTTTTTGTATATGGGACTATTTGGGACCTCTATCTAGTTGAGGCAAACCTACAAAGTAGACCTTCATATTTACCATATATTAGTTGCAATCTGTGTTGAATCGATAGGTGACTGCAAGGAGAAGAAACAGTGTATAAATTAGAAACATAAAACAAGTGATTGTTTATTTCCCAGCCATTCCTAAATTGATGACTTGTGGCATGCTTGAGGAATCATATCCCAATTAAACAGGCAACAAGTGTGGCAAAAACAAGTAAATGTTGCATTAAACATTTCACAGCCTGTAAATATTAAAAGAAAATAGTCCTTGAAAAATAGGTTTTTTACGATCAAATTATGAAATAAGAGATATTTAATGTTGGCAGGAAAGGAAAGTTAGCCAAACCTACAAAACCAATACAAGGAAATTTTAAGCATAAACCACAACTAGCTTAAACAAGGGGTCCTATGTATACATCAAAATTGTAAAAAAAATGCAAAACTAAATGGAGATTTATGGTGTCAAATTCTGAGGCACCTCATTTAGAGGATGATACTAAACAAAGTACACTCTACCCAAGCATGAAATACTAAGAACCTTGTTATGTTATCCAAGGGTTGACTACAAGAACTGATTATGTTGAGTTACACAAAAGAAATAGCCCAACAAGTTAATCATATAGAATTGAGATTAAACAATGTCATATTGTGGAACACCATCATTGTGATACTGCAATATGCTACCGAAGCACAAGAACATGAAACCACCATGTATATTTTATGAGGCATTCTTATCGAGGTGGAGAATACCTATGTCTTTGTTTATTAAAACTTTGCATATAAAATGTGTCTTGACTCTTAGCTTTTAAGTATCTAGTTTAATGCATAACCACAAAGAACACAACTTGATTGACCAATAAAATTGAAATTCATTTTTATTAACACCTTAGATCGAGTTCCCTAGGTTGAAAGAAATAGTTAAGAAACGTGTTTGGAAGGAAAAAAACAATCTTGTAGATAAAAACATATATTTTTTGTATTGCAGGATTTTCTAGCCATAAAAAGAGAAAGGTTTATGAAAAAGGGTTTATTAGAAAGACATGTTATTTATAATAAATTCTACTGATAGTATAACTAGTTTTGGAAATTATGGCCAGTTCCATATGAAATCAGCAACCTCTATCATGGAACTAGCGATTTCTAGTTTGAATCCTACCACTAGAGCAGTGTGGCCCTATAACTTGTCTAGTTCTGATAACACTGGTTTGTAACTTTGTATTGCTTGCTAATGTGAAAGTGATTTTTTATATCATAGAAGTTAATAATAACTCCTAGATATTTTAACACATAGATTAACCAACAATCATGTTTATATATTAAATATCCTTTCACATACTGATAATACTTCTTAAGTAAATGAGCATATCAAATCTTACCTTGGATCAAACCAAAGTTTGTCATAGGACCATGGCATTCTTGATTGTGAGAATGCAGGTTTAGTAAAAAGATGCGAGAAGAAACAAACAATGTTGTTTAGAACTCAAACAAATTTATATGTACTACGATATAGTATCTTTTAATTTTATTGAGCAGGACATTGATAGCTTACGTTCACATGCTTGAGACACAACTATACACATACAACGAAATGAACATTCATTATTTTCACAAAATCCCATAATCAAAATTCTTCCTATACATCTGGAAAGGGTGCTAGTATAGCTGTGTGTGCCAGTGCATGATGACATAGAAGGTATGCGTTCACAAATATAGTTCCATTGTTGAGATTAAAGTTACCAGAATCAACTTGCTAAAGTGTGAGGATTGAGGAGCAATACAGAAAAACACATGAGTTGGCTCATAAAACTTCAAATAAAAACAACAAATTTCATGATAAAAGAGATTTTTCATTCATAGTCAGCCTTGCAAAGCTTAGATAATGCATATATTATGTCTTTTCAAAATAGAAAGATGATACTATATTCTGTAAAAGGCCCTGGATTCTGGATGGTTGACATGTTGATTGGTTGTTTGCTATGATAGAAGCTTAGAAAAACAAGAAAAAATAACTTCTCCTTTTCTCTTTCTTTCTTGCATAGACAAAACACCTAGCAAGTTAGAATTCCAAGTAAATTTGACTTGGATTGGAGACATATCCAAGAATGTTGATAATTATGACATGCCAATATCTATAGGTTGCCATACCTTTAGTTGTCTAGACTAGTGCATTTCCACATGGGTTCATTTCTGGATGTTTTTCTTCCCATGAACATTTGTGAATTTAATCTAGTATGCATCACAAAAAAAACTTGACTAAAGTGTTTGACAATTATTATAAAAGATTGTAAAGGAACCTTATATACATTAATTGTAGTTGCACAACAAAGAGCTACATTCTATAGCCTACGGTAAGGCGGATCCATCAACTAGGTATATTGGGTGTATTGAATATCGACACTAGTATTTTTGGTGGATTTATATTGCTTATTTTATCTGCAACATGGATGCTTTGTTCTAAAGAAATGAGGAATATTTTATCACTGTTTACATAGAGCTTATTTGGAAACGTGGATAATCCTTGTGCCAAACACACTCTCCCAAAATCCACAATCCCTAAATGGATATTTTTGGTTTCCATCCACTCTACTTTATACATTACCAATATGATCCATCTATTTTCCCTATAAAACCAACCTTTTGAATCTCTAAACGGTTGAAACTATTTCTTCTGCTAACCAAACTAGTCCTTCCTGGGCCCACAACTCTATAAAATCCATTGTGCTATTATGCACTTTGTCTATAATAACAATACCCTGTATACTTAGAAATCAATTTATCTTGGTCAAAATCCTCTCTAATTTGACGTTCATTTTTGTTTCAATGTGCCTAATGCCTTGCTGCCATCTCTGCTAAATGTTGTAATGTTTTTGAATTATGATGGAGATGTTCCCTAAACTTTATTAAGTTTCCAAGGTCAATGACCACTCCATTCATGCTATGAAATTATTTTCCAATACATGTAAATTTCATTCTGCACTCTCTTTCATCTCTTGTGTAACTATAAATTTTCTTATTTTGGTTCTGAAGTTACCTGTATTCATCATCATAAAATTTACTAGAATGATGACTTGTTCTTTTCTTGCCCTATTTGTGCCACCCAAATTCTTTTACATTCCATATTAAGACTATTCTTTGATCTCTCCTTTGTCTTCTTAGATTTTGAGTATAGGGTTGGTCCATGTCTGGTACCTGCAGTCTTTAGATTGCTCAAAATGAAATTTGAATAGAATCTCTGATGAATTTTAATTTTTAACTGTAAAATCAGTAGCTACCTTAAAAGGTGTCTCATCAACCTGACTCTCACATTATAGTCCCACCAAGTATATCCATAAATTTTAATAATGATAAGATTCACCCTTATGTCCATATACTCACTACATGCCAAACCTATAATTTAATGGTCCTCGTCTTGCAATCAAGGTTCTTAGTGCCATCCTGAAGTGGGACAACCTTAACCTTTTAAGGTATATAATCGGATCACCCAATTAACCATTTTGTCAACAAATTTTTTAGTTTCAATTTTATATGTTCAAAATAAACCTGACTTCTAGAAAGATTAAAATGCAACTTTTGCATTACTCTAAACAATCTTGTAGCTTCCTAATTTGTTGTGAGTTCTATATCAAAACTTGATGGTGAACGAAAAATGCCAAATATTAGTGGTTTGTTTATTTTCATATTTTTGCACACAGATGAATCCTTTAAAACACCATTTTCATTTTTAGTAGAAAGAACAATCTTCAAGGCAAAGGTGATAACCAATCATCCCTAATTAACTTCTATTACTAACAGCCCCATCAAATTGTATACTAGCCCACTCTTCCAATATCAGGTATAAAGTAACAATCTTCCTACTACGATCAGCCATTAGCCTATAGAGATCTGAAATGTGAATGTTCTCATGTATTTACTTTATAGTGACAATATTTAAATGTTCATTCTTATGCTTAAGTAGTTGGATTGCTTCTTTAGTGCTACTTCCTCTTTGCGATGAACTTTGATGGAAATGCCTACCTTTTTTTTAATCTACACTATAGACATTCCTAAAAGTGTACTAGGTTTTCATTCAAAAGAACCAATAGAAAACTCAATACATATTTCCACAGTATTATGAAGTCATGGATCTAATTTTTATATTTTTCTTGACTGCATACCCCAAATATTTTCGTGATCTCTTAAATATAGATGTAAGGATTATTATGTTGTTTAAATACTATACTAACAAAAATCTTTTGCAGATGTTTAATGTAGCCTCGTATTACCTTTGTGCATGCAGAAGGGTCGCTGCCCTTGCAATGGTCTATCAGGATGAAAACTTAATTGGGTGCAGTCAAGGGTCTGACATATCTTAATGGAGGAGATGAAAAGCATGTGATTTATCGGGATTTTAAGACATCCAACATCCTATTGGATTCAATTTTTTCATTTAAACCGAAATAACTTAAGTTACTAAGCATTGCCACAATATGAATTATAAGTCTTTGGTTACTAAGAGACTATGAACTGTAATGAGTTATTTGTATGACTAAATGTTTGTGTACCTCACGCAGGAATACAATGCCAAATTTTATGACTTTGGTCTAGAAAAATATGGACCTAAAGGAGACAAAACTCATTTTTCTACTCATGTCATGGGAACTTATGACTATGCAGCTCTTGAGTATGTAATGACTAGTGGGAATTCTTGATAGCTTATAACTTATGAGTTCCAAGTTAACTTCTGTTCAATCTCATTAGCTCTAAAAATTATTAGAAAATGTCTGCATAATTTCACTTGATTTATTCTCATGGCAAGTTATCTTGAGTATGCATCCTATTGAGGATGGAAAGTGATGTGTATTTCTCCAAGGCTTAGACAAACTAGGGTGAAAAACCAAATTGTTTAAAAACAACCTTGAATATAAAATTATAGCTTCATGATGATTGTACTAAGATTATAGTTAAAATATATTTGATGCATTGGTGAAGCCAGTATGTTGAGTATAAAAACTAATAGTACATGTTCATAAATAAATAAATTAATAATGTATTTATAGGTTCAACTTGAAAGGATCTAGCTTGTTGGGTCATAGTATAGACACTACTGATTCTTTGGGATTCAATTGACATAGATATTAAAAATCAATTAATGATCACCCTACTTATTGCTAATTTTATCATTTAATGATGCTAGTACAAGGTTCCTAGCCATGAATTTACAGGGGTTTTATTTACAATAGTTTTGAAGTATGTGGTTAAAAGTAATGGGAACATATTATATCTTTAATCAACGTGTTTTGTAAACTTGTGAATTTAGTAGTAGATTCTATAGTAATATGAATAAGAAAGATATGGAAATGGAACAATAAAGGAAATTAGGCAGCAAGGAAACTTGATGCAACAAGATACTAGGATGTTGAACGTGACACAATTGTGGAACCATGGGCATATTGTGTGAGTCACTAGATGTAATTAGAGGAGAAGATTATAATTCAACTTTAGATCTACAATAGAGACCTGAGATATTTTCATAGGTTGTTGGTTGCAGTTATTGATAATGGGTATGTGGGTCTTATATGATGCAATGAGTAACTAAGAAAAACTAAATTAAAGTAGTTGTAGACTCTCCCTTATGAATTCTCTAAACATGGAGTTATTCTTTAAAGTTTTATCCATGATCTTCATGTTACATTGAGAAAAAATTCAAGCCGAATCATTTTATGGGGTCCCTAGGATGCATTTCATAGTGAAAACTTTGAAATTCTATTCCTTATTCCCTTGACAATCACAGTGGCTCCCATCCATCATTGCCCTATATGGGTTCTCCAAGACATTGGTCCAGATATGTCTAGTGGAACATCTGGAAAAATGTTGAACTAAGGCGATCTTTGGGACCCTACTAGAGAGCCAATTCCTACACTTTTCTTGATACTATTTCATTTCTCAACCTATCCCCTATTAAGGTCAACAATCACTTGAAGCTCTAGATTTTGCAGAATGAGTAGGTGAGTACCCTTCAAGAGGCATTATGCTCATGGTACATGGAGCAATGGTCTTCATTGCCATAATAAGAACAATTATATAAGATAATTGGAGTGTTGAGCAGTCAATAGTCCAAATGCACTTTGGATTAAAAAATCTATAGACATGTTACCTAGAAAAATATTAAGAATAGTGAAGAACATAAGAATTTTTTACTGCAAAGATTTAAGCTGAATTTTCTAGAAAATATTGAACCTTTTAATAGAATTTCAATTATGGTCAACGTACATTTATTGTTGGAAAAAAACAACCCTTTTATGATGTTCTGGTTTGGTGAATTAAGAATGCAAGAAATAAATTTGCAAACCTGAATCCCATCCTTTTTTTATCAATGGAAATTATAAAGATTCCTTGGCAAAGGTTGATAGCATTTATCAAGGTACAAACCATGGCCTCCCAACATAGGCAACAAGGTAACCCTCCCTTTCGTTCACTACCCAAAAATTCTTATAAACTAATTTATATCCTTTACCTGTAGCTTGTCGAGGAAGGGGAAAATTTTGGAGAATAGTCTGAGAATATTCTATGTGATGTTTACAGTTTTATGTTCAAAATGAGGAAGAAAGTGGTTTAATTCTCAATAAATGGGTGTACTTTATAGAGATATGGATGTGTGAATGGTACTTGAGAGTTTTCTAGTGGTCAAATTATCAAGAGTCCAGCTCACTATTTCTATCTTCCTTTTTAGAAACTTCAACATATATAACTATTGAAGAAATGCACTTTTAGGGACTAGGAAGAAAGAGTAAGTTTTTCTTATTGCAAATAATATTCAGAGAAATATGCATGTATGGGGCGGTAAGTTGCCCCATATGAGAAATTGGTTGTATGTAGAATCATGTAAAAAAAAGATATCGCTAAGGAAAATCTATTAGTTTCATGAAATAGCCATGATCCTTAAGCTAGGGAAGTTTTTGTTAAGGTTTGCCCAAAAGCAGAAGTGAAAAATTACATTGTGGTCTTATTGTCAATTGATATGATGTCATTAAGGAAATCAACTCTTATCTGTCATTATGGAACTAAACTCCTAGATGTTCATTAGATGATATGCAGCCTTTTAGAGCTAGTGATTTTAGCACCGATTCCTCCCTATAAGGTCGCCATCCATCATATGTTGTAATATACCATGCCTTGAGAGTTGTGTTTCTTAGTAGAAGTTATAGCATGGGAGGAAAAGAACTTAAGCAGATTTTGTCTAACCCTTTTCTAAGGATTCCCAATACTTTATAAAATATTGTATTCCAGTGGAAACCCGAAGGTTGTTTTTTTGGTCTAATTGTGATTGTTGACCTTGAAATAGTATGGATAACAAGTGCAACTTGCAAGAGGAAATATGAAGTATAAATTTCAGAATTCGCTGAATGTTAATTTTCAATTAGAACATGTAAAAGTATGCATAATTTTGTATATTAAATGTATGTTGTATATTACATATAGTTACAAGCTAAGAATAAAGGCAGTTAAAATAAATGATTCTTACTGGATTGTGCTATATAAGAAAAATGCATGCTTTCATATCGTATGGTTCTAAAATTCAATTATCTCTTTATCGAATACCTCCATAGGCATCCATGAAAAGGTTAGTTTATAGGATGGTTAGTATTAAATAATCTTGCCAAAATTGATTTTCATTTACGTAGGATGCTTTTAATATGCCCTTGTTAAGGATTTTTCTTTTTCTCATGGTAAGCCTTAGTTCACCAAATGCATGAAACTGGAAGCATATGCTAGAGACCTTGTTTTCCACATTGATTAATTTTTTATGTTTGAGATTCTCTCATAGTAGTGAATCTTTCCAAGAAATACATAGATTGAAGATATTTTTCTATGCCTATAAAATAACTAATTAATATAAATATTACTTTGATTAGAAAAATCCAAAGATGTAAAACCATTCATATTCCTATTTTTTCAGGACATTTGACATCAAGGAGTGATGTCTATAGCTTTGGTGTTCTTCTACTTGAATTGTTAACTGGTCAAAGGTCCATGGACAAAAACAGGCCTGATGGGGAGCACAATATAGTGGAGTGGGATAGCCCTTACCTTCGTGATAAAGAAGGTTATATGATCTTACAGATCCTCATTTGGAGAGTAACTTTTCCATTAAAGGAGCACAAAGAGCCTTTGAATTGGCTTGACATTGCCTCAATTGAGATCCAAAAACTAGGGATTTGATGAGCAAGGTTGTTGTGGAACTCAAACCTTTGTTGAATTTGAAAGACATGGAAAACTCATCCTTTCAATATCAAGAATTCGAAGTATAACATTAAAGTCATCAACAACAATTAGCAAATGGAAATGAACAATTGAAAAATGGTGTATATCTAAATGGGAAATTATCTTCAAAGAATAGACGCCCACGAGTTGCCACTAACATTTCTCACGCTGCACTATATCGTCAATATCCAAGGAAAAATGGTAAAATATCATAGGTGATTCAATCTCTTTTCCATCATTTGTTTCTTTTTTAATTTTTACACTTATCACTAAAGCTGCTCAGTTTTAGTCCTTTGCAACTTACCAAGGGGAAGAAGTGTAAACTTCTGAAGCATGGGTGTGTTATATGTACAGGACTTCAACATTTTAGGAAGCCAAGGAAGTATATGTACGAGTTGCAAGTACAAGTACAAGTTCAAAATATTGGTAGAAACTTAAAAGGTTTTAGCTTTGAAGTGCTTGTTATGTCTAGTTAATCCTTATAATAATAGAGAAATTAGAGAATCCAATCCAAATAAATGGTTTGTCGACATCTGAATTTCATCAAAATTTCCAAATAGAAAGATGGCCAAAACTTTTTTCATTTTAGTTATGGTTATAGTTGACCAACATCAGATAGAAACCCATGAATGATGACTCTTTGTTCAGTTTTCCTTTTGTATTATAACTAGTAGAGATGATGAAGATAAGAATTTTACTTTTACCTTTGCTAAGCTAGCTTTGATTTAGAAGGATAGTTTATGTCAAAAGGGATTTTATGATGGATTGATAATGCAGGTCATGGAATGGGGAAAACAACAATATAAGGTATCTCTTTCATATATGTAAAGTTTAGGTATGTTCAGCTTTATCATGTCTCATAACTTTGCAACCAAACTGTTTTAATTGAGAGCATGGCTAATTGGTTTGACATATATTCTCACTGTGTTCTTTATTTTCTCTAGGACATTTCATCCAACATTTTCCAACAAACATGGATCCAAATTTTGACCTCAAAATGGCGAAGCCAACAACTAGCATTCCCAAATCAATGCATGTTGCCACTATCAATGGCTCTTATGCATTGCCAAGTGGGCCAGTTGTAGTTTTTAGGCCTAATGAGTAAGTCATTTAAACAAAACCTCTATTAATTAGAAACTCCATAAAGGAAAATGTAAAGTGTCAGGTGCAATTGGCTATGGATTGTTTCTTAATTAGTAGCTACTGATAAAAATTATTTATCATGTAGACCTTCTTTCCTCTAGGAAGTTGAGGGGTTCTATTGGCGGTACTGGACCTCGCAACATGTCAAGGGATCTCCCAGGTAAGAAGTCCCAATTCTACCTCAAATCATTTGGTGTAGGAGTCCCAGTAGTGGGTCATACAGTATCGCCTTGACCATAGTTTCACACAAAGGAAAGTAAGATGTCCCTATTGGTAGCAAGGGTGTCAAAGCTGCGGTGAGTTAAGGAAGATGCATGAATGGTTCTAACACATGGAAAGTGGGGTGAGTGCAATTGTTGGAAACCTATAATAGCACTCAGCTTAGAAGGGAACACACAAGCAAATATGCATCACCAACCGGAAAGCAAGATAGTGAGCAATCCAAAGTGATGATTAAACCAATCAACACATTTCAGTAATATTCATACATACTTATACAAAATATTCTATACATGCATGCGTAAGTAAATAGATACATATATCATTTAAAGTAAGCAATATAGCTAGAATACAATAAGACATATGCATGAAATGTGTTGGCTCTATTATATTAAGAAGTGTAAGTTCCAGTCATACAATACATCCATGTCCACCTGCTAGCCCCAATAGCAGAACATTACAGCCACAACCGCCTACTCTTCCAAAGAGATATATTAGCTCAGCGCAGTGGAGAAGCCAAGGCTCATTACAATACTATCCAAGCTTCTCTAAGATACTCCTATTGGAAGCTTAGATGACCAAAATCCTATACAATGATTATGAGGGACTATATATAGCAAAGGGCGGGGTGGCCCTTCACATTCCCCTTTGTGATAGTTCATCTACCCTCATGACTCTTCATCTACTCTATGGTTATTACATCCAACTATCGACACTTGAACTTACACTTGACAAGGCATTACATATAATTTACACATGTACCCATATGAGATAAAATAGGCTTGAGCAAGCCATGCAAGACATCACTATGACTCAGACAATTGTTGGAAGACCAGCTCTTTGACATCCTCATGGTGGATGACAGTAGTGAACAGATGCCAAGCTTGGTACTCCGCGATGGTCTCCATGTACCCTAAGGTGACACCTTTCTCGAAACGAATTCATGCCTCCATATCATTTGGGTACACTGCTCGAGCTCCTCTATCCAACTCGTCTGATAGCATGCACATCATTATCTTAAGTGTGGCCAAACCAGCAACCTACTTGTGCATGGTGTCTACACTGATCACCAAGTCTGGGCTAGTTTCTATGTGCATCAACTCATCAAAGTACGTGTCAATCTCTAGTCAGAAATGTGCCTTTGCCTTCCCCTGGGTGTGTGTCCCAATAGATTGGATTGCATCAGTGTGCACAACCACATCCATAATCTTTAATACCCATGCATGGGAAACTTTTAGACTAGTGATGAGATATAAGAGATCTTCATATTTCAGGATCTGTCTCCAGATGCGTGCCTTCAACTCGACCACTTTGGGCTTCATCATCTTAGGCAGGTGTAATGGGGCTCCCTTATATCTCATTCTCCATGTTTGCATGTAATCATACGTTCTCTTCTAGCACATAACTGCTACCAACCGTTGAGATGGACAACTGCCTTATGCATGGTACCAAACTTGGAATACAACGCCTACATGACTGTGTCAAGGGACAATACTTCATCCAGTATTTCCTTCTTCAACTCTGCTTGGGCGAATGTTTGTAACCAATTTTCCTCCCTGCTTGGCCATTTGTAGCTCCTTATCCATTCACTCGTAATCAACTATCAAGAAGCGAACACTCAAACTTGTGACTTCAGAATATGCTTTGGTGGCACCGGCCAATTTTGTTGCATGTTTTCACATGTCAGACATGATCACTGATTCCTTAAACTACATAGGAGATGTATGATCACCCAGAGTTGACACTCTGTGAGATTGAACAACTCTATGTTGGGACTCATCTAATGAGATGTTGTGCATCTCTCCCTCTGGATTGTCTCCAAGGATTTCAGTGTCTCCTTGGTTGCTTGGGACTTGCTCCTCTTCTGGATGCTATGAAGTTGGTGGGTTGAACTCTTGGTGATGAGGCATGAGTTTGATATATTTCTCTAACTCTTATTTCTCCATATTCATATCCATATGTTCATATGTTTGCTCTATCACCTGAGTGAAGTCTTTCTCCTGCAACTATTCACCTTGTATTCCTAGCGCCAACTGTTTTGATAAGTCCACTACCTGTACAAATGCAGTTTCATCTGTATGTACAAGTTGTGCCCCGTGTTGTAACTATTCTTGTTGTGCTCCCTTCTCCTATGTGTGCAACTCCTATTCCTTCTAAAGTTACTTCTTCAACTCATGCAACTCCTTCTCTATTTCTTCCATTCTCTTTTTTTCTCTCTGCCTTTACACGTTCCTCTTGTTGCACTGTTGCCTCTTCACATATATTTCCAAAGCTACTTTCTACACAAGTGGGTATGCTCGGAACATTCAACTTTGTTCCTCTTCCATATTGTTGAAAAGATTCCTCTTGCCCTTGTTGTGCACTGTTGTGTTTACCTCTGTTGTTAGTGCTCTCCGGGATGCTACTTCACGCAGCTTTGTTAATCATTCCACAGTGATGCTGACTGGTTCATTGGGCCTAGAAAAATTGTAACAATATCTCCATGGGTCTTCCTCCGCCTAATGACATGCCCCATGGATACAAGTAAACTGTGCTCTCATGCAGTGGTCTTTCACAAGATAATGAGGGTCATACGGATTGTAACTTTTGGAGTTGAATGGATATTTATTCATCTCCTCCATTTTGACATCTGCATGATTGAAAGTTCATATCTTGTATAACATGATCCACAATGGAAGAGCAGGCCAATGTACCTTATTATTCTAGTGCAGCCTAGCTGACAATCCTGTCGAGATGTGATATGATACTACCTGCATGATGAGTTTGTCCAAGGAAAACTTCGGTAGAACATGTGGAGGCTTCTCTGTGTTGTACATCAATATGAAGGTGTCAGACGATGAGGCATACCAATCTGCTATATCGATAAATGCCTCCGTTGTTGCCTTCAAAATGCATGGTGGATCTTGTTCAACTATCATCTTGTACACCGGGGTGACAAAATAATCAAACAACTATGTGATAACTCCTCTAAAGTTTCAGTCAAAAAACATCTTACAATAAGTGTTCACAGAGGTATTTGTCGATGTTCATGTCCACTTCAAGTCATGGAACTCCTTACGGGAGTAGATTGCATCAAAAATGTAAGTGGACATGCATATTTCTACTTAAATACCTTTGGGTGGCCGTTGAGCTCTTGATACTTATTCCTTCAATTGGTGCACCAGCATGTTGGACCAGTTGCATGCTTAGCCTCCTCTGGCTAGTTGGCTCAACATGATCACCCAATTCTATAGGAAGGATTCGATGCTTTCTTAGCCATACAGACAACATGAAGACCAAGTATTGATATGCCTTCCATAGTATCTTCGCCTTATAGACCTGGTTATGTGTCATCCTGAGTTTAGCTAGCTCCTTCATCTAGTTCTTCAAGATATCCCTAGAGTTGGCATTGCTACTGGGTAAGTTGAAGGGTGTGTCCATGGTAATCACAGGATTTGACGTATGATACATCTATTCATAATCCTATGCACTAAATGTAGCAATCTCCATCCCGCTGACACTGCTCAATGTCGTCGTCTTAGGGTTAGTGTGCGAAACAATCCAATGTAGCATGTCTGCGTACGTCAGCATGGGATACCTACATCCAATCTAGTACAAGTCGGACTTGTGGATGTTAACATAGACTTGGTGGTCTTCAAGGTCTTCCCCAAATGTGCCTACAAATGTATCATTGAACTCTTTCCAGTTCAGCTTGATGTCCTTGTCCAAAATCAACTTGGTGTCTTCATAGATTGGAAGACTTGTAGACACTCACTCAACCGCTGTTCCAATTGCACTTCCTTCAGTTTCCTTTGATCCTATCCTCTTAGAGGCCATTGATCCAGAACTGCTAAGAGACAGATGAACACCTGCTAGAAATGGAGACATAGCAAAATGCATGGCAAGAAATCTGTCAACTAAAACCAATGAAAATTGGAGGAATGACATGCAACATACTTGGGGATTGAATGAAAAGATTGTAGATTCTTTCTGGGAGGGTGAGAGACTAGCTGCCAAAATTGTGCAAAAGGAAGTCTAGGTTGTTTGGAGGCTAGCTAGCTGCTAGAATTGCACAATGCAAAATTTCTATTGTCAATGGTTGCAGGACCAATGACTACATTGCGCAATTTTCTGGGCGAGTAGCCACTGCCCCTCAGAATTGTGAAAAATAATACTGGAGGACAATCACTGGGAAGAAATGTGAATTTTCTAAGAGGAAGGCAAATCCTTCCCTCTCAATATTGCACAATATTATCTTGGTGAGGCAGAATCTAGGCCAAGGCTGCCTACACCTGTCGTCAGGCAATTGAAAGAAAATTTGAAAGTGAATGCATTGTGATACTGAGTGTAAGTAGGAGAGAATGATTGTGCATGCAAACAATGAATGGAAGATTCATAAAACATAACAACATGCATGTGTGTGAAGCCAATCATTGAATCAACAACCACTCAGGCAAAATAGTGTCATGCATGTGACAATAGTGAGATGCTAATGAAAACTGAAACGGTGCTAGTACAAGGTAGTATGTATGTAAATGATACCAAGCATTCATAGAAATCAAGAAAATTGAACACACACAAGTCAAAACACAAAAATCGATAGAAATAGTTGAGTTGGATGTGTCGAGGACTCTTTGATGTACTATGGGATGTAGGAGCTCCAAGATTGATGTGAATAAGTGAGCTCTAAAGCATCGAATAAATAAGTTTGAGGCTCATGATGTGCATGCTACAAATCTAGGAAAAACTGACACTTGGAGGAAAGATTCTAAAACGATCTTTGCATGTAACCTCCAGCTACTAAAAGATGCTGCCTAAAATCTAGGGATGCTTTTTTCATGTTGCTATTTTCTATTTAGGGAAAAAGCAGCCCATGCCTGCAAGTCAAGTTTTCTCGGTGCCGGGTGGAATGGTCAACCCAATGGCACATGCAACAACTTGCTAAGTTGAGCGAAAAAATTGCACATTTCTAGGAGGGAGTTGTGTTAGATGCCTACAAGGATTACACAATTTCTGGGATGAGCAACTGAGTGTTGTCCAGAATTGCATAATTTCAAGGTTGAGCAGTCTTGCTCTGCTGGATTTTGTAGTTTTTTTAGTGAAGCGTGACAGGTAGGATTGCGCAATTGCTAAGGCCAACATGCTACCAGTCAGGATTGCACAATTTCTAGAGGGAAGGCTGGTTCCCCTACAAAATTGCATAATTTCTTGAGGGAGGTGCTCAGCTTGTAGTTGGACCAAGTCTGGAGCAACAACCTTTGAGAGGAATGCAACAAGCTATCATGCACAGGCTGCAAGTATGCTAGAAAACCACTAAAGCTTGTGTACTTAACAAGGCAAGACATGTTACTGAGGATGGTTGGTAGGGAGGCTCCAAAATTAAGCTAAGGGAAAATTTTGGAGGCTAGCTGCAGCCACTACAATAGGTTCCCATCTACCTATTTCATTGGTGAATTGCCACCTGAATTGCATTTCCCTTAATGCAATGAAGTAATGAAAGATGTCATACTGACCAAAAAATGATTTTTCAATAACTACTGTGACAAATGTAATATAGACCAAAGAATAAGTTACAGATGCATTGAGATCTTACTTCCTTGTCTAGCTTGTGTGATTAATGGCATTATGTTTTTTTTTAGAACATGTTGATAGATGAGTGTTTAAACTTCTGAAATCCTTCCCATTTTTTATAGGCATTAGGGACCATATCATATCAAATTCTAAATGTGTTTGTGGGGAAAAAACCATTCTTGCAAATGATATCTTTCCAAATAAGACTCTTTGTGATACCATAAATCGAATTTTGGAGACCAACACCAGTAGTGCAAAAATGTTGGCAACTTGCTACAAGTTCTAGGTATATTAATTAACCAAAAAAATATGCATGAGAAAAAGTTGATATTAGCTATGTACTTATGGGTATCTGATGGGACAAGTGTTTTCTGTTGAAAATATGGAGTCAGCCATGTGTCCCAGGTCCAAATTCCCATCTCCTTCTCTTTCAATATGTGCAAAGGAGGCACACACAAATCCAAGATTTGACATGCCAAATGTGAAGGTAATTATCACTGAAATGAAGCCACTTGTTAACTAGCCACTACAACCATCAAACCAAAACTGCTCTACAGAGACAACTTCACCACATGAGGTGACACATGAGTCTATGAGCACAAAAAGGCCTTTGTCACAAGAGCATACCCCAATGGTTGAGGAAGAAGTTCAACGAAAGTTTCCTATTGGTGAGCTAGGTACTTATTACTTGTTAGGTTTATTGCACTGGTTCTTTTGGATTTGTGGCTTTCTAGATTTATTCTATCCACAATAAGTAGGTATTCATCTGTTGTAGTTTTATAATTTATTGAAATTTGTATAATTTAAAATTTATGAAGTTTCAAGGTTTAATATTTGAAATTCTAATTCTTTAAAGGGTGCTAGCTCAATGGAAGAGCAACTGCTTTATAAGAAGTTTGGTGGTTCTATTCCATCGCGCCCTGATATTCATATCGAAATGTGATAACTATTTTTTGGTGACAAAGGCTCTTTTGACTATCACCAATAAGCTTATGGTGACATATTTCGACCCTCACCAAAATATGAAATGGTGACGGTCAACAAACGACACCATATATATGCATGATTAGTGACAACCATGAAAGGTCCATCACCATAGATTGTCGTTGTTCATAAGAAATGGTGATGGTAAATTAACATTGCCATATATATGCATCAATAGTGATGACTACGAAAGGTCCATCACAATAAATTTTTGTTGTTCATATGAAATGGTGACGATCACTATCCATCATTATAATCATTGTTCATGATAGAATTTGAATGTCACCACAATACCTATACCTTTGGTGACATTCAATTTTTTGGTGACAAAGGCTAAGGTCTGTCACCATTGGTCATATCAAATGGTGATGGTCACTAAACGTCATTATAAATCATTATTGGTGACACTCTTTGAATGTCACCACAACACCCATACTTTTGGTGATGCTTAGTTTTTGGTGACGAAGACTCTTTTGACTGTCACCAATGAGCTTATGGTGACATTTTTTGTCCCTCACCAATGTCCTTTTTTCTTCTAGTGACCGCACCTATCATAAAGAAATGTATTCCATTGTACATACTTTCCAAAAATGGAAGCACTACATTCTGGGGAAGGAGATGGTCATCCACAATGATCACCAACCTCTTCAGTCTATAGAAACACAAGGGAAGCTATAGAATGTTCGCCATCAGAAGTGGTCTACATATCTGCAACAATCCACTTGAACATTAAATACAAAAAGGCTAGCACCAATCATGTTGCAGACTACCTCAGCCATCACTTAGTTGCAACCCTCACTAATGTTCTCAACTATTTTGGTGACAATACTTATGGATGGCAGCAACAATACAAAAATGATCCAAAGTTTGCCTCCACATACGAGATGCTAGTAGATGTGAAGAAAGTTATTGATTTCCACTTTCAAGACGCATTATTATGCTACCTGGTACACATTTGTGTTCCTTCAAACGAGCATGATAAATTGATTTGGGAGTTGCACTATAGCCAGATCGCATGACACTTTGGGGTGGAAAAAATTGTTGTTGTACTACAAAAGTACTTCTATTGGCCCAAACTTTGATTGGATGTTGGGAAATATATCAGATCTTGCACTGCCTTTTCCATCGCCAAGCCATCCATCAAGAAGCAAAGCCTATACATTCCTCTTCCTACTCCCAACCAGCCATGGGAATCCATCTACATGGACTATATGTATAGCTATGTTGGTAGCCTACAAGAAGATTATCACAGCAGAGGACACTGCCAAGCTCTTCTTTGAACAAGTATGGATACATTTTGGGATCCCGTAAGCTATTATATTAGATCAGGATAGTAGGTTCCTAAGCACATTTTGGTCAAGCCTCTGGACACTATTGGATACCAATCTCACCAAGTCGACTACCTTCCATCCCCAAACTAATGGAAAGATGAAGGTCCCTAATAGGATGATATTGCACATACTCCACATGTACAAGTTCAAGTATCCTCAAACCTAGGATGAGAGTCTTCCATATTTGCAACATAGTTATAATAGAGCTCTTCATAGCTAGATACTAGCTAATTGGATGATACATGTGTAGCTCATCTGAGGCAGATTAAGTGACCATATTTAAAAATCCCACCCAACACATCCTCTAGTAGGTTCATGACATCCTAGAGAAGTCAAATGCCAAGTACAAGGAGCAACATGATCAACATCGGGTGCCACAAAAGTTTCAAGTTGGCGACAAAGTCTAGCTGCATTTGTAGAAAGAATGCCTTACCAGAGCCCATCGGAAGCTCAAGCTACTCTGAGATGGTCCTTACACCATTACCAAGGTTGTGGGAGACAATGCATTTGAGCTCAACATTCCCTCATTCCTTGGCTTGCACCCATTGTTCAATGTGGATCACCTTCGACTGAACCTCTCCACCATTCTTAGACACATCAGACATTGTAGAACTGCTCACACCAATAGAATTAAACCCAAATTGCATGGAGCATGCCACAACTAATCGGATTATGGACACACAGGTCAGGAACACTCACCGATAGAAGATCCAACTATATTAGATTGTCAATGCTAGCTAACTTCTTGATCTAGGTGGATATTGGTGGCCACCCACCAAGTCCACTTGGACCCTGACCACTGCTTCTTTCAGCTTTTTAGTTTCCTTAATTGTAGCACAATTTACTATTTTTAGCAGTTTTTTGGGTCTTGAACTTCTGAAGCCATTTTTGAGGCCCTAAACGACGTTTTTTGGGAAAACTAGGAGCAACATGGGTCCATGGACTGATGTTGCTCTTTCCAAAGTTGTAATTCTTGGATAGATCTTTCAAACGAGATATTGTACGCATCAAACGGAGATCGTATGCCAAAGTTACGACCCTGGGAAGTTGATGTACCAATTTACCCAAACGGGGTCCACAGTTTGGCATTTCATCTTCTAGGGTTAGGTTTTTGGATGTTTAGGGTTTTCCCATGTTTCTCATTAATAAATATGCCTTTGAGCTTAATTGTAACTTAGTTCAGAGACATGTAGCCACCACATCTCTTCTTAGAGATAAGCTACCATCTTCGTAGCTTGTTTATTTCCATTGTTGTTTGTAAACATATTTCAATCTTTTACGTTAATGAAATGAGGTATTATTTCTATTGCCTCTCTATGTTTATGGTTATCTTTGTAATTTATTGCGTTCTTGTTTCAATCAAGATCAATGCTATTAGAGCGGTCTGCTTTTTCTCTATTTTTCTTTGCATGTCCCCAACGAGGTCGGGATATAAGGAGTTAGGGCTTGAATTGGTCGAACCTTTGCAAGACCAGCCTCGCAAATCCCGATAGCCCCCCATGGCGGATGAGAAGAAAGACAAGGGGGTAGGATATCCTATCAAAATCTTGCTCGAAGAAGCCCTCAAGCGACAAAGGAACACAATGATGGACAAATTTTCCCAAATCCTTCAGTGGTTACCTAGAGACGATGCATTGACTTCCAGTAGCTACTCTAGAAATGCCACACCCTTTAAGTTACAAGTTAATTTTGAAATCCCCATATTCGAGGGTCAGATAGACAGAGATGCCATAGATAAATGGTTAAATTTGCTAGAGGGTTATTTTTCTGTTCATGAATTTTTGAGTCGGGAAAAGATTGTTTTTTCTCTTCTCAAAGCAGCCCCCCACGTCAAGGACTAGTGGGAAACCTACTGCGAGCAGAAGGATGAAAATATCGACTCACTATTTTCAGCTGCACCCACCTAGAATTCATTTCGGGATGTCATCAAGGAGTAGTACTACCCTGTCGGAAGCTATGAGGATCAATACATAAAGTGAACCGTGCTGCGGCAGGGAAGGGACCAAGGTGTGCCAGAGTTTACCAAATTTTTCCATACCCTTCGCACGAAGTTGGGTATCAAGGATTCGGAGCAACATTGGATACTCAAATACCGCGGCTGCCTGCACAAGTACGTCCAGGAAGAAATAGAATTCCTAAACATTTCCTCGCTCGGCACAGCATACCAATATGCTGTCAAGGTTGAGCAAAAGTTTAAACAAAAGAAGCGAATGTTTGGATCTACGAATTAGAAGCAAGCGAAAGGTGCCCCCAAACTGCAGAACAAAGGACAAAGCCAAGGTGGGATGGCCCAAGACAATGCGCCAAAGCTGCAAGCAAATAATAGTGCTACAAAGTCAAAAATGGACATGGGAAAGTGGTATGAGATCCATAAGAGCTCCACTCACAACACAAGTGAGTGTCGGGCCAAGCAGTCACTGGTCATTGGGCTAAAGGTTTCAAAATCATATACATGTTATGAATCTGACTCAGAACCTGACAAGGGGAATGACAAAGGGAAGTATATTATTGATGCGGAGCCCAATGCCATCATTTCCAACACGATGATCTAGAAGGACGAACCCGAAGATCCAGAGGAGGAGGAGCATCTCTTCCACTCCCAGATGTGGGTAAAGGGATCCCTGCTATAGTTCATTGTCGACAATGGGAGCCAAAAGAACCTCATTTCGGTAGAGATTGTGAAGCGGCTGGGCTTTCTGACCACAACACATCCACAACCGTACATCACCGGGTGGCTTCACCAAGGACAGGATCTTCACGTGAGCCAACAGTGTTGCCTTCCAAACAACATCAAGCCCTTCACAGATGAGGTATTGTATGACATTGCTCCCCTTGAAGTTTGTGATGTACTCTTAGGAAAACCATACTTGTGGAAGCGACAGGCTATGTATGAATCAAGGCCCCGTGCTATTATTATTACTCTGGGAAATAAGTTGTATAGGATACCAGAGGTAGCACGGCCTATCGCCATCTCTTTGGTTATTGCAAAAGAATGCAGTAAACTCATTTCCAAAACAAGGAAATTTGTTTTCCTGATGATACGCCCTCAAAGAAAGAAGAAGACGGTGGCCACAACCTCTATACAAGGTCCCTCCATATGGAAACTACAGATGGACAAGGTCATGGAGGAGTACGAGGACATCTTCACCTCCCCCGCAGGGGTTCCTCTGCACTGTCAGGTCAAGCACTCCATCGATATAACCCCAAGTACGCTGCTGCCTAATGGACCAATCTATTGTCACTCTATTCTAGAGAACAATGAAATCAAGAGGCAGATTCAGGAGTTTCTACAGAAAGGTCACATCCATTGGAGTTCATCGTGTTGTGGGAGCCTGATCGTGTTGGTACAGAAGAAGGATGGGACATGGAGACTCAATATTGACTATTGGGCACTGAAAAAGATCATTGTCCGTAATAGGTTCCCGATCCCACGGATTGACGACCTCTTGGACCAAATCAGGGTGGAAAAATATTTTAGCAGGATCGATTTGAAGTCAAGATATCACGAGGTACCAATCGAACGCTTCGATGTGTGGAAGACTACCTACAAAGCCAAGGAGAGCCTTTTTGAATGGTTGGTTATGCCTTTTGGATTGACGAATGCTCCTGCAACGTTCATGAGGCTAATGGATGACATCTTGTGGCCATTCACCAACTCATTTGTAGTGGTATACTTGGATGGCATTTTCATCTTTAGCCAGATCTCGGAAGAGCACCTCGACCACATCTGACAGGTTCTCCAAACACTGTGACAACACAAGTTATCTGCCAACTTGGAGAAATACACTTTTGGATTGACCTAGGTTCAGTGTCTAGGATACATTATTGATGAATAGGGGGTGCATGTGGATCTAGCCAAGATCCAAGTCATTCAATATTAGCCCTCTCCAACCACTCTAACAGAGCTCCGCAGCTTTCTAGGTCTTGCCAACTTCTACCACAAGTTCATGTTGGGATTTTGTCATATCACTTGGCCCTTGAGTCAAGTCACCAAAGGAGGAGTGAAAGCAAAATTCTTTTGGTCTAGATCTCAATAGAAGGCATTCACAAAGTTGAAAGATGGCCTCTTCTCGTCACTAGTGATCACATTTCTAGACTTGCAACAACCATTTGAGGTTGAGACAGATGCCTCTAACTATGCTATTGGGGCAGTCTTTACTCAACATGGTCATCCAATGGCATATCACAGTGAGATACTTTTAGACACAATCTGGAAGTATCCCACTTATGAAAAAGAGATGTATTCCATTGTGCAGGCCTGTCGATAATGGAAACATTACATTTTGGGGAAGGAAACCGTCATTCACACAGACCACCGACCCCTCTAGTTCATACAAACCCAAGGAAATTACAGAATGATTGCCATCAGAAATGGTCCACATACCTGCGACATTTCCATTTGAATATCAAGTATAAGAAGGGAAACACCAATAATGTTGCAGATTTCCTCAGTTGGCCACCGATCATGGCATTAACCACCGTTCTCAACTCTCATGGGGATGAGACTTCTGATTGGCCACTTCTCTAGAAAACCAACCTAGAATTCGGCCACACATACCAAACACTTTTGGAGGGTCGGCATGTTCTAGATTTTCACCTCCAGGATGCCCTATTATACCACATGGGTCACCTTTGTGTTCCTTCAAGCGAGCCTGCCAAGATGATTTGGGAAGCACACTACAGTTGGGCTACTAGGCATTTCGGGGTCGAGAAAACAGTGGCAGTACTGCAAAATTATTTCTATTGACCAAATCTTTGACAAGATGTCGGGACATACATCAGATCATGGACTGCCTGTGCCATTACCAAACTGACCATCAAGAAGCAAGTCCTCTATAACCGGCTACCTACCCCTAGTTGACCTTGGGAATCCATCTGTGTTTTTCTGGTCGTCGACAGGTTCTCGAAGATGGTCATTATGGCGGCCTGCAAGAAGAATATCACAGCAGAAGCCACTACTAAACTCTTCTTTGAACGAGTGTGGGTACAATTTTGGATCCCACAGTCTGTCATCTCAGATTGGGACAACAGGTTCCTCAGTACATTTTGGTCCAATCTATGTTCGATGTTGGACATCAAACTCACTAAGTCCACAACCTTCCATCTTCAAACTGATGGCCAAACAGAGGTTGTCAATAGGATTATTATACACATTTTGTGTATGTACAGCTTGAAGCATCCAAGCACATGGGATGAGAGCCTCCCCTATGTTCAACACAGCTACAACTAGGCTATCCACAACTTGACTGGCCACAACCCTCTCCAGGTGGGCTTGGGATTCTAACCACTATGTCCCATTGATGTGGCCATGCCATTTGCAGCTACTCACATAGATTTAGCTCATGTCCAGTCTGAAACAGATAAGGCAAATAGCTTCATTGAGCACATCCAACATATTCACCAGTAGGTCCATGACATTCTAGAGAAATCAAATGCCAAGTGCAAGCAGCGACATGATCAACATCAAGTGCCACACAAGTTTTAGGTGGGCGACAAGGTTTGGCTGCATTTGCAAAAGGAACACCTTACTGGAGCCTATCGGAAACTCAGACCACTCTGATATGGTCCTTACACCATTACCAAGGCTATATGAGACAATGCATTTGAGCTTAGCATTTGCCCATTCCTTAGCTTGCACCCAGTGTTCAATTTGGATCGCCTTCAACCATACTTTCCACAATTACTAGACACATCCAACATTGCAGAACAACTCACACCCACACAGTTAAATCTAGATCGCATGCAACAAGATGCAAATGATTGGATCATCGACACATAGATCAAGCACACTTTCCAGTAGAATATCCAAAGGTATCAAGTTGTCAAAGCAGGCAAACTCCTTCACCAGGGCAAGTGGCTTACCAGGGACCAAGTTCAATACAAGTTTCCTCATCTCGTGGAGGAACTTAACGCAATGGGGACCATTGCTTCCTAAGGGGAGAGGAATGATCCAGGTGGATATTGGTGGCCACCAACCAAGTCCACTTGGACCCCCATGATTGTTTCTTTTAGTTTTTCAGTTTCCTTAATTGTAGCCCAATTTACTATTTTTAGCAGTTTTTGGGTCTTGAACTTCCGAAGCCGTTTTGAGGCCCTAAACGACGTCTTTTGGGAAAACTGGAAGCAACATGGGTCCATGGACCGATGTTGCTCTTCCCAAAGTTGTAGTTCTCAAATAGATCTTTCTAATGAGATATTGTACACATTAAACAAAGATCATATGCCAAAGTTATGACCCCAAGGAATTTGATGTACCAATTTACCCAAACTAGCCCACAGTTTGGCGTTTCATCTTCTAGGGTTAGGTTTTTGGATGTTTAGGGTTTTCTAATATTTCTCATCAATAAATAGGCCTTTGAGCCTCATTGTAAATCAGTTCAAAGGCATGTAGCCTCCACAACGCTTCTCAGAGATAAACTACCATCGCCCTACCTGGTTTATTTCCATTGTTGTTTGTAAGCATATTTCAGTATTTTACATTAATGAAATGAGGTACTATTTCCGCTGCCTCTCTGTGTTTATGGTTATCTCTATAATTTATTGCATTCTTGTTTAAATCTGGATCACTTCTAGACAAAACCAAGTGGCTCACCAGGGGCCAAGTTCAGCAAAAGTTTCCCCATCTCATGGAGGCACTCAACGCAATGGGAACCATTTCTTCCTAAGGGGGGAGGAATGATCTAGGTGGATTTTCATGGCCACACGCCTATTCCACTTGGATCCTTGCCACTATATCTTTCAGTTTTTCAGTTTCCTTAATTATAACATAATTTAATTTTTTTGGTAGTTTTTTGGGTCCTGAACTTCCAGAGCCGTTTTGAGTCCCTAAACGATGTTTTTTTTGGAAAACTAACGCCATCAAGTAATTTTAACCTATGCTTTCCACTTGAAAGTTTTATTCTTCAAATAAATATTTCTAACAAGGTATTTTTCACGTCAAACATAGATTGTATGCCAAAGTTACGACCTCGGGAAGCTGATGTACCAATTTACCCAAATAGGGCCGATAATTTTGGTGCTTCATCTCCTAGGGTCAGGTTTTTGGATATTTAGAGTTTTCCATTGTTTCTCAATAATAAGCAGGCTTCCAAGACTCATTGGAACATAGTTCAAAGGCATGTAGCCACCACATATCTTCCTAGAGATAAGCTACGATCGCCTGAGCTAGCCTTATTTCCATTCTATTGTAAGCATATTTCAGTATTTGATATTAATGAAATGAAGTGTTATTTCTGCTACGTCTTTTTATCTATGGTTACTTCTATAATTTTTTGCATTCCTATTTAAATTTGGATCAGTGTTATCAGAGTGGTCTACTCTTTCTTTGCTTTTCTTTGCATGTCCCCATCGATTTTGGTATATAAGGAGTTAGGGCTTCAACTCATCCAACCTTTGCAAGACCAACCTTACAAATCTAGATGGCCTCCCATGGCGAAAGAAAAGGAAGATGAGGGGGTAGGATATCCTATCAAAATATTGCTTGAAGAAGCCCTCAAGTGACAAAGGAATGTGATGATGGACAACTTTGCCCAAATCCTTCAGTGGCTACCCAAGGGTGACACATCTACTTCCAACAACTACTCTAGAAGTTCCACACCCTTTAAGGTACAATTTAACTTTGACATTTCCATATTTTAGGGTTAGATAGATGTTGACGTTGTAGGTAAATGATTAAATCTACTAGAAGGATATTTTTGTGTTCATGATTTTCCCAGCTGGGAAAATATTACTTTTTCTCTTCTCAAAGCCACTGCCCACATTGAGAACTAGTGGGAAACCGACTATGCGGAGAAGGGTGAAAGTACACCCTCACTATTTTTGGTCGCACCCACTTGGGATTCATTTTGAGATGCCATCAAGGAGCATTAATTATGTAGGAGCATGTGACTTAGAGGGAAAAAGTCTTCAAACATATTCCAAAAATCCAAAAAAAATCTACAAGCAAGGGAGTTGGGTCCTTTAGCCAGCGGCTTCTATGCTTTCCTAGTTTAAGACAGGGATAGAATTAAGAAAAAAAATTCTTTAATAATCTCTCATAGATAAGCGATAATAAATTTTATGCATGAATGCTTTAAATCACTCTATGTAAAAGCATGCTTTGTAAATGATAATGGTCGAGAAGGCTTTATCCATTTATTATAAATAAAATGATGGGAGACTCAGAGTTAGAGTCGGCCGGAAGTAGCATCAATTGAGAAAACCTCTCTCCATGCAATTAATTTGATAGTTCTCTGTTTTCTAATAGATATATGCATGTATCAGCTCAATTTTTTTATTCTGAGATTGAACATGAATGAATTAGCCTCATTTTACCAATTGATATTTAGGCTGACTCTTTAGAATGATTTTCCCTTCATAAGCAGTGTGCAAAGGCTTCTTAAGCCATTTTACAGAATTCCTTGGCAAACTCTGTTTAAATAAAAAAATCATGATAATTCCTTAAGCGGAACTCAATTCCAAACCTGAAACTTTATTGGATTTGATTCATACCCATATTAGGTCTGAACCTATATTGCATCTAGGAAGCGAAAGAGGAGTAGAAAGCCTTTGGAACTATCGAGTGTGAAACCCCAACATTCCAGACCCGAAACATTATAGAGAAGGGGGGAAGGGACATCGGGTCCATGGGGATGACTGCATCACAAACCTGGAGGTGGAAGGAACCAAGCATAGGCACTTTGGAAGTCGCTGATAATGATTGTCGATTATCACATTAGGAAAAGGGTGGAAAGGTGATTATAAAAGTGTCGATAATGTTATTTGCGTTTAACACAAGGACTTGAAATATAACATCGATAGTGTAATTCTTGTGGAATTACACTAGGACTATTTAACTACCGCAATTGTGTTAAAAATCACCGATAGTGTGTTTTGTTCCCTTGCAACATAGAAGCTACCGATTGTCTATTTTGAATTAAAATGCAATTTCTCAATTTAAGGGAGCCACCAATGTTTTGTGTAATTCCTTTGGAATTATAGTTCTAATAGGATCAAAGGTTTTATTTGACAATTAACCAATATAAATGTGATTGGGGAAAAACCATGTGCCTGTCAATCTTATCATTAGATGATTGATACGAAATCAAAATCAGAAAGGGGGATTCAGCCTGAAATTGAAGAAAATATTGCTAGATTTGAGAGGTTGTCCATATCGCCTGTACCCACGCCACCATTAGTGGTACCAGAGTAGCCATCTGACATTAGATTGAATCTTTGAAGCAGGAGAAGGAAAGTTACTATGGTTTTTAGATTTGGAAGAGGATGAGGACATGGTGGAAGAGGACAACCTATTGCAAACATTGAAGTAATGGAAGCTATGCAACAGATGCAAGCTAGATTGGATGCATTAACAATAGGTAGGAACATAGATGATGGATATATTAGTGAACCTAAGGTTGAAGCTGCAGAGGAGGAAGCTGTAGTAGTTACTCCTAAGATGAGGTTCTTTCAGTCAGTGTTGAGATCCACAACTAGGCCAAAGACCGAGGCATCAATATATGAAGGAGGACTAAATCCAGAAGAATTGATAGACTGGATTAATGGCATGGAGAAATTCTTCAACTATGAAGAAACGGAAGATGAGAAGAAAGTGAAGTTTGATGTCACCAAGCTAAAAGGCCATGCAACACTTTGGTGGGATGGTGTGCAGGTAGAAAGGAGGAGACTTGGCAAGCAACCAATCAAGAATTGGAGCAGGATGGTAACAAAACTAAGAGGTAAGTTTTTGCCAAGTAATTATCAGCAAACTTTGTTTAGACAAATGAAAAATCTTAGACAAAGATCTTTGACAGTGAAAGAATACACAGAGGAGTTCTGTAAGGTAAGCATAAGAGCTAGAGAAGCCCAACATATAGATGAGAAGGTGGATAGATATATGAATTGTCTCAGGATGGACATTCAAGATGAGATAATTCTGTTGTCTCCTAAAATAGTAGAAGAAGCTTATCAGATAACATTGAGAGCTGAAGAAAAACTCATGAGGAAGCAGTTTGCTAGAGGGAGAGGTACTTTCTGAGGAAGGGGAAGTCAAGGTGGTAGAGGGAACTTTACAGCACCTAAAGATGGAGCTAGTAGCAGCTCAACCCAACATGCACCCACAGGAGGTGATGGAAGAGGCAGTGGGAGTTTCTCTAGAGGAAGATGAGGCAGAGGAAGAGTTAGAGAAATAAGATGTTACAGATATAACAAGCTGGGACATAGAGCTTTTGAGTGCCCAGAGAATGTAGAAACAAATCAGAAGAATGCAATTGTTTCTCTAGTTGAGGGAGAAGCACCAGCGGAAGCAGTAGGAGAAGAAGAAAATATACCAGAGAGAGGAGAATCTTTGGTAGTTAATAAAGTTTTGCTCAAGAAAGCAAAGGAGATGGTTGAACCATCACAAAGGAAAACTTTATTCAGGATAGTGTGTAAAGTACAAGGGAAATGTTTCCAAATGATCATTGATAGTGGCAACACTAATAATTTGGTCTCTACATAAGTGGTGGATAAATTGAAGCTGAAGACAATGAAACATCAAACACCTTACAAGGTGTCATGGTTGCAAAACGGACATCAACTATTAGTAAATGAACAATGTGAAGTGGAATTTCAGGTGGGCAAGTATAAATATAAAATTGTTTATGATGTGATGCCAATGGATGTGTGTCACATATTGCTTGGAAGACCTTGGCAATATGACAGACGAGCCATGCACAACGAGAAAAGAAACACCTACAAGTTTCGAAAGGATGGTGTCAATCATACGTTTCTGCCTCTATAAGAAGAAGATGTACCAGGAAAGAAGATTGATCTAACAACTCTTTTACTTGGAGGAAAGGAATACTTGAAGCAGATTGAAGAAAATGATGTAAATTTTGCTGTAATTTGCAAGCCCAAGGTAATAATGACTTCTACTAAAGTTTCTGATTTACCCATTGAAATTCAAGAAATGTTGGAGAAATATTGTGATATTATTTTTGATGATTTGCCTAATGAATTACCACCTATTAGAAGAATCAGCCATCATATAGATTTGATTCTTGGAGCAAGTCTACCTAAAAAAGCAGCTTATAGAATGACTCCTAAAGAAAATTAAGAAGTTAGGAAGCAGGTGAAAAAATTGCTTGACAAAGGGTTGATTAGAGAAATCTTGAGTCCTTGCACAGTACCAATAGTTCTGAGCCCAAAGAAATATGGAGGCTAGAGAATGTGTACAGATTCAAGAGCGATTAATAAAGTCACAATCAGGTACAAATTTCCTTCGCATAGAATTGAAGATTTAATGGATTGTTTGAGTCGAGCAAAGTATTTTTCAAAACTAGATCTTAAAATTGGGTATCATCAAATAAGGATAAGAGAAGGGGATGAAAGGAAAACTGCTTTTAAGACAAATGAGGGATTATATGAGTGGATATTAATGCCTTTTGGGTTGTCCAATGCACCAACTACATTTATGAGACTCATGAATGAAGTTCTTAGAGAGTTCATTGGTAAGTTTGTAATAGTATATCTGGATGATATATTAGTTTACAGTAGTTCTAAGGAGGAGCACGTCAGACATCTGAATTATGTCTTACAAAGGCCATAGTAGGAGAAATTATTGCTTAATTTGAAGAAGTGTTCATTCATGAAAGAAGAGCTAGTGTACTTGGGTTTTGTTATTTATCTTGAAGTGCTGAAGATGGATCCAGAGAAGATCAAGGCAATTATGGAGTGGCCTTCACCCAAGAGTGTTTTTCAGGTAAGGAGTTTTGATGGTCTTGCTAGCTTTTGTAAAAAAATCATCAAGAATTTCAGTAAGATTAATGCACCTATTATTGTGACCATAAAGAAGGATAAACAACAATTTAGATGGACTACTGAAGCAGTGAAGAATTTTCAGCTGTTAAAGAAGAAAATCACTAAAAAGCATATTTTGGTTTTGCCTGATTTTAACAAACCTTTTCAAGTGAAGTGTGATGCCAGCGGAGAATCAATTGGAGGTGTTTTAAACCAGGAAGATAGGCGAATAGCCTATTTTAGTGAAAATTTAAATGATTCAAAAAGGAAGTATTCCTCTTATGATAAGGAGTTCTATGCAGTTGTGCAGTCATTGAAGCAATGGAGGCATTATTTAGTGTCAAAGGAATTTATTCTTTATTTAGATAACCATGCATTACAATTTATAATGCAAGAACCAAAGCTCAACTAGAAACATGCTAAATGGGTAGAGTATCTTCAAGGTTTCCATTTTGTTTTGAAGCATATAAATGGGCATTCAAACAAAGTTGCAGATGCCTTAAGTAGGAGAAATGTATTTCTTCAAGAGAGTCAAATCCAAGTTTTCGGTTTTGATTTTCTTAAAGAATTATATGAGACCGATTCAGATTTTAAAGAGCATTTGAGGACTGTAAAAATCCTGTTTTGATGGATAGAAGTAGATGATTGGATTACTTCCTACAAGATGGGTTTTTATTTAAGAAAAATCAGTTATGCATACCAAACTATTCAATGAGGGAGAATTTAATTAAAGAGAAACATAGTGGAGGACTTACAGGACATTTTGGCATAGATAAGACTTATGAGCAGCTAAATAGATCTTATTTGTGGCCTAAATTGAAATATGAAGTGGAGAAGTATGTGAGAACTTCCAAAGTCTGTCAACATGCAAAGGGAAGGAGCCAAAACATAGGTTTTTATATCCCATTACCAATTCCAAATAGACCTTGGCATATGGTAAGTATGGATTTTGTTTTGGGCTTACCAAAGACTCAAAGAGGTAATGATTCAATTTTTGTTGTAGTGGACAGATTTTCAAAAATGGCACACTTTATTCCCTGTTATAAAACTAGTGATGCTTCTCACATTGCTAACTTGTTTTTTAAATAAATTGTAGGATTGCATGGGTTGCCCAAAAGTATTGTCTCAGACAAGGATTCCAAATTTGTTGGACATTTTTGGAGGACACTACGAAAGAAGCTGGGAACTAAATTAAGTTTTAGTTCTGCCTATCATCCACAAACTGATGGATAGACTAAAGTGGTGAACATGAGTTTAGGCAATCTTTTAAGGAGCCTTACTGTAGAACATACAAAGCAATGGGATCAAGTATTGGGACAAGTTGAGTATGCATATAATGACTCACCTAACAGGGGTATAGGACAGAATCCATTCCATATTGTTTATGGAATGCATCCAAGAGGAATATCTGAGTTGAGAAACTTGGGAAAAAAGAGATGAGAAGTGCAGAGGGTGAAGATTTTTCTTCAGAAATGTAAGCAATACATGAACAAGTGAAACAAAAACTACAAGACAGCAACATTAAGTACAAAACTAGAGCAAATATGAGCATAAGAGAGGTGAACTTTGAAGTTGGAAATCTGGTCTTAGCACATCTCAAAAAGGAGAGATTTCCAAAGAGAGAGTATAATAAATTGAACTTCAAGAAAATTGGGGCATGCAACTTGTTAAGAAAATTTTCTGCAAATGCCTATCAGATTGAGTTACCCCCTGATGTTGCTATATCACCAATTTTTAGAGGTGTAGACTTGTACATGTATGAGAGTGGAACTACAAATGATACAGCACAAGATCAAGAGACCCAAGAGATTGATTGGGTAAAACAGTCACCCACAACAAAGAATTTGCAGCCAGAAAGAATTCTGGACAAGAAGGTGTTTAATAAAACAAGAGGACAAGAGTGCTTCTAGTATTTGGTAAAGTTGAAGGATCAGCTGACTGTTGAAGCTACTTGGGTTACAGAAGATATGCCACAGAAACTGGGCAGTTCTGTAGATGAACTCATGGACAGGAGCCCATGAGGAATTTTGTCCTCAGGAGTTTGATGCAGGAGCATGTGACTTAGAGGGAAAAAGTCTTCAAACATATTCCAAAAATCCAAAACAATCTATAGGAAAGGGAGTGGGGTCCTTTAGCCAATGGTTCCCATGCTTTCCTAGTTTAAGACATGGATAGAATTAAGAATAAAACATTCTATAATAATCACTCATAGATAAGCGATAATAACTTTTATGCATGAATGCTTTAAATCACTCTATGTAAGAGAATGCTTTGTAAAGGGTAATTTCTGAGAATGCTTTATCCATTGATTATAAATAAAATGATAGGAGGCTTAGAGTTAGAGTTGGCTGGAAGTAGTACCAATTGAGAAAACCTCTCTCCATGCAATTAATTTGATAATTCTCTATTTTCTGATAGATGTATGTGTGTATCAACTCAATTGTTTTATTCCGAGATTGAATATGAATAAATTAGCCTCATTTTTCCAATTGATGTTTATGTTGACCATTTAGAATCATTTTCCCTTCATAATCAACGCGTGCAGGCTTCTTAAGCCATTTTACAGAATTTCCTGGAAAATTTTGTTTACACAGAAAAATCATGATAATTCCTTAAGAGGAACTCTATTCTGAACCTGAAAACTTATTGGATTTGGTTCATACCCAGATCAGGTCTGAACCTATATCACATCGGAGAAGAGGAAGAGGAGTAGAAAGCCTTTAGAACTGCCAAGTGTGAAACCCCAACATTCCAAACCTGAAACATTATAGAGAAGTGCGGAAAGGGACATCGGGTCCATGGGGAAGATCGCATCGCAAACCTAGAGGCGAAAGGAACCAATCATAGGAGCTTTGAAAGTCCTTGATAGCGATTATCGATTATGGCATTAGGAAAGGGGTGGAAAGGTGATTATAAAAGTGTCAATAGTGTTATTTGTGTTTAACGCAAGGACTTGAAATATAGCGCCAATAGTGTAATTCCTGTGGAATTACACCAAGTCTATGTAACTGCCACAACTGTGTTAAAAAGCACAGATAGTGTGTTTTGTTCCCTTGGAACACAAAAGTCGCTGATTGCGTATTTTGCATTAAAACACAGTTTCTCAATTTAAGAGAACTGACAGTGTTTTGTGTAATTCCTTTGGAATTACAATTCCGATAGGATCAAAGGTTTTGTTTGACAACTAACCAAGATAGAGGTGATTGGGGAAAAACCTTGTGGCTGTTAGTCTTATCGTTAGATGACTGATACGAAATCAGAATTAGAAAGGGAGATTCAACCTGAAATTGAAGAAATTATAGCCATATTTGAGAGATTGTCCATATGGCCTGTACCTGTACCCAAGCCACCAATTACTACCCTTTTGGGGCATATGAGGATAAATACATAAAGTGGACAACATTGCAACAAGGAAGGGAGCAAGACGTGCCAAAGTTTACTAATTTTTTTCATACCCTTCACACAAAGTTGGGTATGAAGGATTCTAAGAAGCATTTGGTACTCAAGTACCGTGGTTTCCTACATAGGTACATCTAGGATGAGATCAAGTTCCTGGAAACCTCCTCTCTCAGAACTATGTACTGATACACTATCAAGATTGAGCAGAAGATCAGACTAAAAAAGCGAGACTTTTGATCTGCGAATGCAAAGCAAGGGAAAGGCACCCCTAAACCATAGATAAAAGGGTAAAACCAAGGCAGGTCAACCCAAGGTAACATGCCAAAGCCATAAGAAGAGAAAAACACCATGAAGATAAAGAAGGACACGGGAAAGTGGTGTGAGCTCCATAAGAGCTCCACTCACAACACGAGTGTCAGGCCAAGTAGTAATTGGTGGCTGAGCTAAAGGCTTTTGATTTTGATGCATGTTTAGACCAAGAGTCAGAAGCTGACAAGGGGAATGAAAAAGGGAAGGAGATCATTTACGTGGAGCCAAGTGTCATTGTGGCCACCACCAAGATCTGAAAGATTGAGCTTGCAGATCAAGAAGAGGGGGAGTACTTATTCCACTCATAGATGTGATTGAAGAGTTCTCCACTGTAGTTATTTTTCGACAACTAAAGCCAAAATAAGCTCATTTTAGTACATTTCGTGAAGCAATTGGGCCTGCAAACTATAGCACATCCGTAGCCATACACCATCGGGTGGCTTCACCAAGGATGAGATCTCTTAGTTTGGTAGCAGTGCCAGCTTCTATACAACATCAAGCCCTTCACAGATGGGGTACTGAGTGATGTTTCTCCTCTTGAATTTTGTGATGTATTATTAGGACAACCATATTATGGAAGCAACATCTTGTATATGAATATATACCTCGCTCTATTATTATTTAATTAGGTATAAGTTATACAGGATACCGGAGGTGGCCCCACCTACCACCATACCTTTGATATATGCTAATAAATGTAGTAAGGTCATTTCCCACACTGGGAAATTTGTTTTCTTTATAATTCACTCTCAAAGTAAGGGGAAGGTCATAGCCATGTCCATGGCCCCCGAGAAGGGTTCCTCCAAGTAGTAGAATCAAGTGGATGTCAATGTGGAAGAATATAGGGACATATTCTCTTCACCCATAGGGGTACCCTTGCATTGTTAGATCAAGCATTCAATCGATCTGACTACCAGAGCACCTCTACCCAACGGTTCGATATACCGCTACTCCATTCTAGAGAATTAAGAGATCCGGTGGAGAATCCAATAGTTGCTTCAAAAAGGGCACATTCGACCATGTTCTTCACCTACTAGGAGCCCGCTTGTACTGGTATAGAATAAGGAAAAGACCTCGAGGCTCTACATTGATTATTGGGCATTAAACAAAATCACTATCAGGAACAGGTATCCAATACCATGGATTGATGACCTACTTGACCAACTTAGGGGGGCCAAGTATTTCAACAAGATCGATATGAAGTATGGTTATCACCAGGGTCTAATAGATTCCACAGATGTATGGAATAATGCCTTTAAATCCAAGGAAGTCCTTTTTGAATCGATGGTTATGCCCTTCAAGTTAACAAATGCCCCCTCTACTTTTATGAGGCTGGTGGATGATATCTTATGGCCCTTCACCAACTCATTCATCATTGTTTATCTAGATGACATCCTCATCTTCAGCGAGAGTTGGGAAGAACACTTGCAACACATTCAGTAGGTCCTTCAAACCCTTCAGCAACAAAAACTATGTGCCAACTTGGAGAAATATGCCTTTAGCATGAGCCAGGTCCAATACTTGGGGTACATCATAAATGAGCGTAGCATGCATGTGGACTTGACCAAGATCCAAGTCATTCAGGATTAGCCAGCCCCAACCACTCTAACGGATCTTTGTATATTTTTGGAGCAGGTTCATGTTGGGATTCTCCCATATCAATTGGCATTTGAGTCAGATTACTATGGGCGGGGTGAAATAAAAATTCTCCTGGTCCAAGTCCCAATAGAAGGCATTCATTGAGTTGAAGCGCCGCATCTTCTTTGCACCTATACTCACACTACTAGACTTGCAACAACCATTTGAAATTGAGATAGATGCCTCAAAAAATGCTATTGGTATAGTCCTCAGCCGGCATGAGCATCGAGTGGCCTATCATAGTGAGACACTTTTTGATACAATTCAGAAGTACCCCACCTACGATAAAGAAATGTATTCCATTGTGTAGGATTTCTGACAGTGGAAGCACTGCATTATGGGGAAGTAAATGGTCATCGACACCAATCTCCGACCTCTTCAGTTTATACCGACATAAGGAAAGTTGTAGAACGATCTCCATCAGAAGCAGTCTACATATATGCAACAATTCCACTTGAACATTAAATACCAAAAGGGCAGCACCAATCATGTTGCAAACTGTCTTAGCTGGATCCTAGTTGCAACACTGACTATTGTTCTCAACTCTTGTGGTAACGAGACCTCTAGATGGCTGCAAGTATACAAAAATGATCCAAAGTTCACCTCCACAGACGAGATGCCAATAGATGGGAAGCAAGTTCCTAATTTCCACCTCCAAGACACATTATTATGCTACTTGGGCCACATTTGTGTTCCTTAAAGTGAGCGTTCAAAAGTTATTTAGGAGGCACACTACAGTCAGATCGTAGGACACTTTGGGTTGGAGAAAACTATGGTTGTACTACAAAAGTACTTCTATTGGCCCAATCTCTGATTGGATGTTGGGAAATATATCATATCCTACATTTTCTACGTGATCAGCAAGCCATCCATCAAGAAGTAAGGAATCTACACTCCTCTGCCTACTCCAAGTGAGCTATGGGAATCCATCTCCATGGACTATATGTCTAGCCTCCCTTCTACCAAACATGGTAATGACTATGTATTTGTGGTCGTAGACAAATTTTCTAAAATGGCTTTATTGGCAGCCTGCAAGAAGAGTATCATAACATAGGAAACTGTCAAGTTCTTCTTTGAATGAGTTTGGGTACATTTTTGGATCTGTCGTACCATTATATCAGATTGGGATAGCAGGTTCTTAAGCATATTTTGGTCAAGCATCTAGAAACTATTGAACACCAAGCTCACCAACTCGTGTGCCTTCCATCCCTAGACCGATGGCCAGACAAAGGTCATTAACAGGATGATAGTTCACATACTCCGCATGTACAAATCCAAGCATCATCCAACTTAGGATGAGAGTATTCCATATGTGCAACACACTTATAGTAGAGTTATCCATAGCTCGACTGGTTGTAGTCCCTTTCAAGTGGGTCAAGGATTTCAACCATTGTGTCTGATTGATGTTGCCATGCCTCAGGTGACTACACAGAGAAAATCCACACATGTATCATCCGAGGTGGATAAAGTGACCATATTTATTGAATGCATCCAGCACAACCAGTAGCAGGTCCACGACATACTGGAGAAGTCAAATTCCAAGTACAAGCAACGACATGATCAACATCGAGTACCACACAAGTTTAAGGTGGGCGACAAGTTTTGGTTGCATTAGCAAAAATAACACCTTACCAGATCCCATCAAAAGCTCAGACCACTCTGATATGGTCCTTACACCATTACCCAGGTTGTGGGAGACAATTCTTTGATCTCAGCGTTCCCCCATCCCTTGGCTTTCACCAACTGTTCAATGTGGACAACCTTCAAGCATACTTCCCACCATTGTTGGACACATCATTTGTGAGCACAAGTATTTTAGTAATAATGCTGCAACTCCTGGGCTTCCTACTTTACTTTTATCTACCCGGTAGTTGGTAACAAACATGGAAGCGGCGGTGTTGTATGCACAAGTACTAGTTCTTATTGCAAGCTGTCACTTGGTCAGTTGGTGCAAGATCACTAGGAGCTCAAGCCAACTTCTATGGATTCTAGAAGAAGCTCTATGTGTGATGAAAGAAAGGAAATCTTACTCTATAGAGGGTACTCTACTCGCAAAAAGGAAAAGAACACTGAAATGTAAAGTAAACCTAGCAGACCCTACTTAACCAACTAATCCTACTTTTGCAGAAAGAGAGATGAAAAACCATGAAATGAATGCCATTACCCTCTTAGGAAGTAAACAACATCTACTCAGGCTATTTCTAGAAGTAAATGAGCAAAAATCATCTTTTTGGATTTTTATGTATTTTTATGTGAAATTGTCATGCATGTGATTTATTTGATTGTGAATGTGGAAGTGATTAGGTGGTGGTGGAGGGCTTATTTAGGATTTGAAGAGGTGTAGGATGGTGTGGATGGGTCCTAGGAGGGCTCAAGTGGCCTTCTGGAGGCTTTTCCCGCAATCGGACTTAAAAAAGAAGCCTACAGAAAAATCTACAGGAGGCTGCAAGGGATCTACAGGAGGTCTACAGGAGGATGCCAAGAGTATTTTTGGAGGTTTTGAAGGTAGGAAAGTGGGTGGAAAGGATAGCTGAAGGCTAGGATGATGTGTTAACATGTATAGGGTCCATCAAGAATGATTAGGAGAGAGAAAGATGGTCGGATTTGTTCAAGGAAAAAAAGGAAAGTCCATGGAAAAGTGCAGAAAACTAAGGCAAATCTGAAATGAACTCTATGGGATCTGTGGAGCATAGATCAAAGAGAGATTGTGATGTATGTTTGGATAACTTGTTGTGAGAAGAGGTTTGCTACGAGAGGACCGAAAGTCAAATAGTAAGATTAAGCAAGCGAGGAAGCTAAGTACATCAAAAAAACAGAATTTTACATCAAGCTAATCTAGATTATGAGCTCTGGAAAGAAATGATGAAAGATGCTATAATGAGAGAAAGCATGGAAGGAAACTTATTGCAAGATAGAAATGAGCATGGGGAAATAGATCCAAAGCAAAGCATTAACCTTCTAAAAAACTGCAACAATAGAAATCCTATGGAGAAGGCAAATTTGTGTTTTTGTGGCAGCAAGAGGGTCTTGGCCTCAGTTCATGGTCCTAAATTGAGGAAAGGAGGCCAAGGCTCTACTGATGGCATTTTTTATCTTCTTTCAATCACTGTTCAACCTGCTATAGAAAACTTAAATGGAAACAACCTTCTAAATCACCAAAATCAACCTATTCTTAACCAAGAAAGAGATTTATCTAACAACAACTAATTCATAAACTAAAGAAAAGCATATAAATACAAACAAGAGGAGCTTGGATACCTGGATTGGGCCCTAACCTAAGAGCTTCAGCCCTCTAAGGTAACTCAGTGCTAGCTCAAAAAGGATCTCATCTTTATTATCAAAATAATAATAGGAGTACATGAAATTATCAACAAAAGTAAGCTCAAAGTTTAGCAGAGCAAAGCTACAAAAAAAATTCAAAAATTTGACTAACTTCCTAATGAGGCCCTAGGCCTCTCTACTTATAAAAGTAAAGTTCCCAATAGCTTCCTTCAAATCAGGGAGGCTTGGCTCCCAAAACTTGAGATAAACAGAAGTTATCCTCCACTTGCTTGGCTACCTCCTAGTGCATTGATGTGGCTATTTGTGCTCCAAGCTGCATGATGGAGAATTCGAAGTGGGGAGTCATAAATGAGCGGGATAACCTCCTATAAATCCTCTTGATTGTCTTATTTAAATTATTAGTGCCAATTGTCCATTTAATCTTTGACTTTATCTCCAAAATTGAACAAAAATCTGCATTAAACACATATTAGACTCCATGGCATAATGACCAACCCAACTCACTCCATAAGCATAAATATAATTGAAAAACATGGAATAAGCTAAGAGAATGGTTGATTAAACTATGTTAGGAGGAAAAATGAGCCCATATAATTACCCATTTATGGGGCTCATCATCACCCCCTACCAAATCTATTGATCATCCTCTGAGCAACTTAATCCATCTTCTCATTTTTGATGGCCCTGATGGCCTCCCTGACATCCCATGCTTCTAATGTGAGGTCCTATTCCTTTTCATGGAATCCTACCTTATGTCCACCTCTTCCCACTATTGTTGTTCTTCTTCTTCCTCTTTTCTGCCTTCTAACATTCCTAGCAGCAGTGGGGCACTCAATTTGAGTCTAATCCAATTGACCTTCAAATTCTGCATAGAGTGCTTGTACAGTGGCACTCTCCTTAATGCTTCTTTCATCCTTGTTGGGGAGTGAGACTCCCTGATCTATAGGATGTGTGGTAGGGTGTTCCACCTTCTCATACAAGCATGAATATAATAATCCCCAAGTAACCTTTCCATGTCCTCAAAATGTACAATGGCCAGAGCCTGATCATTGATATACTTAGGGGCAATTTGTGGATTATTTGCTAGCAGCTGGTGTGTGTTGATGAGAGCCACGGTGTCTGATGGCTCATTTCTGATCATTAAGGGCTCATTTCACTCCTTTATCATTAACTTCCTTATCTCTTCTTCCCTTAATTCCTCATGATTCATCCACGATGCCATGGCCATTAGTTGCAGGTCCCCTAGCCTAGCATTGGGGTCCCACACATTCATATCAATGAGGGCCATGTTATGCAAATAGAACTCTGCTATTTTTTCCTTGTTTTCTGATTAACTTTGGTAACACGTGTCCATAAACTGTCTATAATATTAGAAAGACATTGTGCCTATGTGTGCCAAATTATTTATCTGAAACTACAGCCATTGGTCCTTGAGGTATAATCCACCTGATTTTGTTGGTGTTCTACATTGCAGTGCCTCCATAGACCAGCTAGCCATGCATGCCAATTGTGTCTCTTTTTCTTTCAGCTGTCTTCTAAGTAATTCATTTTTTGTTTCCCAGTGTGTTTTTGTGGTTGCCTCTCTATGTCTTACAACACTTAACTCCCTGCCCATTTCTCTAAGCTTATTCTCCATATGGCCAATATCCTCTGCTAACTTGGATTTGGCAATTTCCAGCCACCTATGGCTCCTTACTCTTTCTTTCTCCAACTCAAAGAAAAGTGGGATTGCAAATTTATGTGGAATGATTCTTCCCCCCCTAACGAAGATTGTAGTAGGAGCCCAAACTAGGCTAGGGATTAGGTTCTTGAGTCTTTGTTGCTTCCTCCTTCCCCTGTGATTGTCCTTCTAGTCTTTTTTCAAGCTTTTCGGGCTCTTGTAGTCTTGATAGTGTCTCTTGTAGAACAATATGTGCCTCCTGTAGAACTATTTTTGAGTCCTATAGTTGCACTCTTTCCTTCTAGGTGGATGATTTGGGAGTCCCTCTTTCATATGTGATAGGGGTTTTAGAGGGAGATTCTTCCCCTTTGACAGTGGGTCAATCTTCAATTACAATGGGTGCTTTAGAAGAACGTTGGGGCTTCCCTTGTTTGATGCTTGTGCTCTTCTGAGCCTTGAAAGACATTGAGGTTTGCCACTTCCTCTCTTTTTTTGGGTTTAATTAGGGTGTTGAGGGTAGCGGCAATAGCTACTGCCTCCCTTTCTAGGGTCTCAGGAGACACTTCTGTCTTTTTTGTCTCGTTTTCCTCTCCTTCTATCTTTTTCTCTATCTCTGCTAGTTTTGTTTCCTTTTGTTCTGTTTTGGTTTCTTCCTCCTTTGTTTTGGTTTCCTCCCTCTCTGTTTGTTCCTCGGTTTCCTCCCCTTCTCCCCCTTGCTGCTCTTCCCCCTCAATATCAGAAGGACTAAGATCATATGTGAGGGCCTTTATATCATCTTCTGCTATCATGTTTCAGAAGATTTCCCATGCTATGGGGATTGTGAAGGTATGGAGGGATTCTTCCACTAACAGTTTAATCAACCCATCATGAGCCAATTGATCTGGACCTCCTAACTTCAACTAAATGCTGGAGTCTGTGAGGGACTGCAGGAGAAAATAGGGGATGATGAGTTTCTAGGGTGTTGGAGTGTCCATGCCATATCTCAGCTCATGGAGAAGTCTAAAATGGTAGCCATAAACTATGTTATACATCCCTTCACAAGAAATATATTTGATAATCTAGTAACTGACCTCATCCTAAGGGTAAGGTATGCTTGTCCTTCTAATTCCATTCTTGTCTTCTACAGGATGTTCATTATGTTGGAAGAAGTTTTTCTTGGCAGCCTCTCCAATTGGCTTTTCATCTTTGCTCCAAGGTAATCTAAGAGGAAGGGTGGTAACCCTACTGATAAATTCTTGGGTGATTTCCATGGAGATACCATTAAAAGTAACAGTGGCATGGGTCCTTGAGTGAGGGACTAACAAAAGGGCAAACTCCTAAGCCACTTCTTCATCAAACCCTTGGAATTTCTCAAAAAATGGCATCCAATTTTCTCTGGTGAAAATGGCTACTACTTCGGGATGTTCACGGAGCCTGCTTGAATTTGTGGGTTCCTTCCTCATGAATCCCCCTGTCATTGTGATTATATCCCTTTTGAACACCCAAGGGATAGATGGAGAGAATAATTTTGAAGAAACAAGAAAACAAAGGAAAAATGTGGTTTTTTTTAAGAAAACGGGCAGAACATTTTATGTAATTCCTCTTCTTCTATGGAGTTAATTTCTCCTTAAAATTATATCATTCCTTGCACATATTGATAATCAAGGTGCATATGCATAGAACCTACCTCGTCAAGCTAGAAATCGAGCAAAAAACTTGTGTTTTCTCCTTAAAACTAGCTTACTGCCCCTCCTGTAGAACTACCTGTAAGTGCTCCTATAGAACGCTAATAGCAGGAGGATGAATGAAAGTGATGGAGAATGATGGTTTTGAGGCTATGGTGGTGAAAACGAGCTTGTTGTAGCTAAATGGATGAGGATGAAATGGAAGAAAAGGTGGTGAAGGAGTTTCGAGGAGGAGTACTTATTTCTTCTTTGGGATATTTCTAGTGATGGGGTAAGCTGGGAAAAATGTACTTTGCCATATTTGGACCATTGGCCCCCACTTCCTTTTCATCATAGATCTTTCTCGTAATCACTTCCCATCATTGCATCGGAGTTTTCATATCCTCCACTACCTGTCCTTTAGATTTTTCTCTGAGTTGACTAGGCACACGTGTGGTGGCATCTCCAGATAAGCGCAGTCAACTGGATGAGGGTGGCTAGTCAATTGGCCCCTTTTCTCGTTCAACACTAACCATTTCATTCGCTTATGCATATTTTCCAATTACATAGATGCAATAGAGGAGAGGGTTAGTCACTTACCTGCGAGTCGAATGTACATGTTGTGAGGCATTTTGGTTACTTTTGTTGCTACATGCTTATATTTCAGTTGTTCCATGCCTTTATCTCCTCTACTGCATGCTCTTTACTTCCTGATGTCTAGTTAGTTTTCTTTGTGCATGTATCCTCTAGCTGGATCTAGCTTTAGATGTCCCCTTCAATCTCATGGTTGTACTTCTTTCGCTGTTGTGGCTTGATTTTAATGGGATCAGTTGCTACAATAATTCCTACATGAGCTCCTGTAGTTGCTTCTCCCTTTAAACTTTTAGCTTATTTTTGTGCTGGGAGCTATGAGGATGATGCTAGAGATGCCGATGAAGATGGAGAGGTACTTTGTAAGCTCCAAGTGAGATTTGAGGTGCTGCTCCCTTTATTTTTTGTTCATTTTCTTCTAAAAACTGTGTTTTGTGTTTTTTTGGTAGGAAAGGAAAAAAATGATGATGATGAGGTGGTGCAGGTGTTGGATGGATGGAAACGAGGGTGAATAGCTATAGGAGGATCTACATTCTCTTCATGAAACCTCCCAGCCCCTAAAACTACTTTTTGGAACCATTTCTGGCTCTCTGTGATTTCTACAAGAGCCTCCTGTAGAACACACAAGGCCTCCTGTAGAACACAGTTTTCAGAAAAAACATAGTGGGGTGGAAGAAAGGTCAGAAATGATGGAGAAGAGTGTGGGGTAGATTAAATAGGCTATGTGGAATCTTCTCTTGCTCTCTGTGGTCCACCTATAACCTGCAATGCACATTAAAGTCAATTCTCTTTTCCTTCTTTTCTCTGTTTTTTTCTTCTTTTTTTCTTTTTTTCTTTTTTAAAAGACAACTAGGGTGCCTCAAGGAGGTTTTCACCCTAATTACCTGCCCTGGGTGCCTCCAAGGGAGGTTTTCACCTACGGATCTTATTCTCTCTCTTTTTTTGTTTTTGTCATCATTGAGCTGCCTCAACAGAGGTTTTCAACCCAATGATGAGACTCAAGTGCCTCATGGAGGTTTTCACTTGAGTCCATATTATTTTTTCTTCTCCTTTCTTTTTTTGCTTCTTCATTGAGTGGGTGAAGTGGAGGCTAAGACCTGCTCCACTACCATTAGTGTCTTATTCAGATCTTCAGAGAACTCTCGCTTGGAGAAGGGCTTCTTGTAAATTTTCAACCTATGCCCATTAACAAGCATGGGGATGGCTTCCTCATCAATGGTTCTGATCAGAATTGAACCATTGTCATTACATTTTTCCATAGTGTAGGGTCCCATCCATCTTGTTCTCAGTTTTCCTTTGAAGTCTTTAAACCTTGAGTCATAGAGCAGTGCCCAATCTTCCTTTTGGAATTGATTCTCCTTGATATTTTTGTCATGCCATATCTTCCTCTAAAGCAGAACTACCTCTGTGTGGAGAAGGGCCTACAATCTTTGTTCATCCAATCCATTAAGCTAGAGTAGTCTTTCCCTATGTGCATGGCTAAGGTCTAGGTGCAGCTAAGCTACCATTCTTAGTGTACTGTATTCAAATTCTATTGACAGCAAAGCCTTCTTCCCATTGACCAGTTCATAGGGTGTGAACCCTGTGGTGGTCTTCCATGTTGTGTTATAGACCCAGGTGGCCTTAACTAGTCTATCCACATAATATTTTCTGCTGCTGCTCACTACCTTGGTCAGAATTCCTTCCAAAGCCCTATTAGTGACTTCCTCCTGCCCATTGGCTTGTGGATGGTAAGGGGTGGAAGTCCTGTGCTTGATTTTATGATGTGTGAGTAGGTCTTCAATAAACTTGGAAGTGAACTGACTGCCTTGGTCTGTGACAATTTCTCTTCGATACCCAAACTTATAGAATATGTTTTCTCTCAAAAACTTAGTTACTTTTTCCTCTGTTGTTTCTTTGATTGCTTTTGTTTCTACCCATTTTGTCAGATAGTCGATGGACACAATTATGTATTGCTTCTATTTTGAAGGAAGGTGGATAGGACCCACAAAGTCCATGCCCCACTTCTCAAATGGCTCAAAGGTCACTTGAGGTCGCATGGGAATCTCATCCTTTGGAGTAGGTTTCCCCATCCTTTGACACCGATCACATTGGCTGGTATACCTCCTCACATCTTGATGAAGAGTGGGCCAATAGTAGCCTACTTGCAATATTTTAAAGGCAGTCCTCTTTGCTGCAAAATGGCCTCCACAAGGCCTATCATGATAGGTTAGTATAATGTCAAAGAATTCCTCCTCCCTGACACATCTTCTCAAGATCTGATCTATGCCAAGTTTGGAAAGATTACCCCCAATCGAGGTGAAAGGGGTGCTTTTCCTCATGATCTTGGTCTTCTCCTTTGAAGACAGGTGTGGTGGAAATCGTGCTAAAACCAAGTAGTTTGCTATATCAGCAAACCATGGAGAGAGTATTGAGATAGAAAACATGTGTTCATATAGAATTTGATCATCCACCATTCCTTCTTCATCTACAGGAAAATTTACTCTAGACAGAAAGTCAGCAACAACATTTTCTTTACCAGGCTTATCGACAATGATCGAATCAAACTGCTGCCGTAAAAGAAACCATCTAGTAGTGTGAGCATTTACATCCAGTTTGTTCATTAAATATCTGATTGTAGAATGATCAGTGTGCAAAAAGGCTTGATAGCCTGTGATATAATGTCTGAATTTGTTGAGGGAATGCACCACATCTAGGAGTTCCTTCTCAGTTACTGTGTAGTTTAACTCTACCTTTGACAAATTTTTACTTATAAAGTATATGGCATAAGGTAACTTTTTATCAATTTGTCCTAAGGTTGCTGCTATTTCTTTATTCGAGGCATCAGTGTGAATGTGGAAAGGCAGGGACCAGTTTGGGCCTCTCAAAATTAGTGCAGTCACAAGTTTGCTTTTCAAGGTATCTAGGGCTTCTTGATAGCTTTCTATCCACATAAATTTGAAATCTTTTCCTAAAATACCAAACAACGGAGAGGCTAACTTGTTGAAATCTCTAATGAATCTTTTGTAATATCCAGCTAAGTCTAGGAAACTTCTAACATATCTCACCTTTTGAGGAGGTGGGACTCTTTGGATGATGGCAACTTTGTTGGGGTCCACCTGCAATCCTTGTTGCAATATTGCATGACCTAGCACAGTCCCTTCAGTCATAAAAAAATCACATTTTTCTGAACTGAGGGACAGGTTCATTTCAATACACTTGTCCAAGACTTTTCCTAGGTTAGATAAAGCTTCCTGAAAGTTAGAACCATAAGGACTGAAATCATCCATAAATATTTCCACTGCATCATGAACTAGTTCAAAAAATATACTCAATACTGCTCTTTGGAAAGTGGCTAGAGCATTGTACAAACCAAAAGGAAGGACCCGATATGCAAAGGTACCCCAAGGACAAGTGAAAGTGGTCTTATCTTGGTCCTCTGGGCTGATTTGAATCTGATTGTACCCGCTAAACCCATCTAGGAAGGAGAAAAACTTTTTCCCCGCCAGATCATCTAGGACTTGATCTATGAAAGGCAAAGGAAAATGATCCTTTTTAGTGGCTTTGTTCAATTCCCAATAATTGACACAGATTCTCCACTTACCATTTCCCTTTTGCACTAACACCAAAGGAGAGACCCATTGGCTGTCAGAGATGGGGTAGATAAATCCTGCATCAATTAATTTTTGCAATTCTTCCTTAACAATGTCTTTAAGGGCTAGATTAATCCTCCTTTGAGGCTACCTGACTAGTTTGCAATCTTCATTAATGTATATATGATGAGTACATACTAAAGGGTGCACTCCCTTCATCTCCTTATAACTCCAAGCGAAGGCATCTAAATGTTCTATCAATAGGTTGCACAACTCCTTCTCCTGGGAAGTGGATAGGGATGAATTGATTTTCAAGGTTCTTTCTGGGCTAAACTCTATATTCTTAACATGGAGAGGGGTCAGATCTGCCACACAGAGATCAGTTAAGGGATTTTTTTGGGTTTCTTTCACTATGTCCTCTAATGGCAAGGTACTGGGGGGTGGATTTTGAATTAAATTTTCAATGATATCATCATCATCTTACGGTTTCCCCCCCATGGCAATTTCTAATGTACAAAGTGGTGTAGAATAGACGTCATGATAATTCTCCTCCTCCAACCAAAGAGGTAGATCATGTTATAGCAGGGGTTGGGCAGGAGGGTATAGGACTAACTGGTTGGACATATGCCCATTCTTGATGGTCATGTTCCTAGCCCGACAGCTAATATAGGCATCAGCAGTAGCTAACCAGGGTCTTCCCAGGATGAGAGGATACCCAATGAGCTTTTCCTTCGGTTGGAGAACTAGGAAATCAGGAGGGTGCTCCCAAGAATCAATGGAGACCATCGCATCTTCCACAATCCCTTTAGGGGTCACGGTGAAACGGTCTACTAGCTTCAGTACTATCATGGTCTTCCTCAAGGAGCCCTAGAGGTTAAGTTTGAGCATGGTGTCCTTTGACATCACATTAATGGTAGCTCCTAGATGAATCAAGGTGTGTGGTATCATAGTGCTGTTGATGTGGACATCAACTACTGGGCTTCCAGGGTCCAGATATTTCATACAGATTACCTGCCCCAACATCAGGTTGGACAATTGTCCTATGACATTGATGGTTGGGGCATCTCTTTTGCGCCTGACTCGATGCCTAAAGCACTTCTCTTTGATCAAATGATTGTATATAGGCACATCTTTTATTGCTTGGAGAAGTGGTATCTCTACACATAATTGTTTCAATTCTCCCAGAAGTTCAGTTTCTTCTGGGGTGGGCTATGTTGTCCCAGAAAGTCTCTCAGGAAAGGGTGGAATTGCTTTAGCTTCTCTTTCCTCTTTATCTTCCTCAACTTCCTTAGGGGGAGGCTGGCTATATGGGAGAACCTTCCCAGATCACAATTTAATATCCTGAATCTCCATAGCATAAGTTAGGCATGATGGTTCCCCAGTATATACTTGTTGAGCTTGTCCGTTGTTCGGGTTCGAGTTCGGCTCGGTAAGCATTTAGGGTTGCTTTGGTGGAGTAGGAGGCAATGGTTGCGGTTGAGCAGGTGGTGGAGGAAAAGGAGCAGGAGGAGAGTTGTACAGGGGCCTCCACTCTTGATGAGTTGCATTCCACTGAGGTTGTGGCTGAGCATAAGATTGAAATGAATGAGCAACTAGTTGGGCATGATACTGAGATGGATAGGACAAAGGAGGAGGTGTGGACCAGGAAGGATGAGTAGGAGGGCCCCAAGAAGGTGTGGAAATGACTTGGTTGGGGTTGTAGTATGTCTAGGATGTCCCTTGCATCCCTTTCTAGTATGGTCTAGGTCCATGCAGTCTCCTCTGGTTCATGAAATAGAGTGGTTCAGTGGCTCCTTCAGTCCCCTGGTATACAGCTTTAAGTCCGAGCATGGAGGGGAACTTATCTATAGAATGATATTCTTCACAGACTTAACAAACCTCTATAGAGTTTAATGGGCATTCATTCTTAGGATGCCTCCTGGTGCACCTAGGACAAAAGATGGCCAAAGCCCTCTCTGCTTACTCTTGTTTCCTTTTGATATGCAAGGTATCCATTTACATGGCAAGAGTCTGTAGCATCTCACTCTTAAAGTTTTCCAGCATGTTTCCAAGTTCACCTTTGATGGATGAATTGGATGAGGAGGTAGTGGTTATGGGTTGACTCCCCCTACGTCTCTTTCATGCTGCTCTAGAATGATTTCTAAAGATAATCTTTATGTCCTCATAAGGTAGTTGGTAGATGTCTCCCCTAGCTAGTAAATGGAGGGTGTCTAGAAGGTCTTCCGGAATTCCCCTGAGCAGGACCAAATTCAAATATTCAAGTCCAAGTGTACACCTAGCCCTTTTTAACTGAGCTGGAACCTCTCTTCATAATCTTCCACTGATTCATTACTTCCCACGGTCATCCGTAATATTTCTTCCTTGGTATCTTTTAACCTATAGTAGTCTCAATATTTTCTATTAAATGCCTATTGCATCTGAGTAGAAGTTGTGATGCTATTGCCAGGTAACCCCATGAACCAGCGCAATGTTGCATCCTTGAGAGTAAAAGGAAATAGTTCAACTTTTGCTCATCTTCTGCATAGTCATAGGTTCGACAGATAATAATAAACTCAAACAAAGAGGTGTCAGGATCTTCTATAGTCAAACCATGGAAGTGAGGTAGGGTTGAGGGAATTATATTTTTCATTTTGGTGTCCGCATTGTTTCCCAGATGGGAAAGGTAACCTCTACTCTTTCTCCATTCCCCCTAGCATTTCTGTTTTCAGCCATTGTCTCAGGAGGGATGTCTTCTTCTTCTTCTTCCCCTATAGGTTCTTCAAATATCTCTTGTTTTTCACCTAGAGGTTCTTCTTCATCACTGCCACCGAAGAAGAGAGAAGGGTGGCTATGTGATGCAGTGGGGGTGTTCGGCAAGAATTTTCCTGAATTACCTTTGTTCCTATGAGGCATGATAGGAAATATTTTTGTTTGGTTTTTGTTTTTGTTTCACTGCTTGTACCTACAAAATTGAAATTGATTGAACAAACAAATTGCAACTAACTAAAATGAACTTGTTGAAATGAAATTGCAGAACTGAAAAGGAAAGAAAATGAAATGCAGAACTGAAAGCAAGGAAATGACTAACCTATTTGTGCTGAAATGAAGTTGCTAAAATGAAATTTACAGAATTGGAAATGAAATAAAGTGAAATGCAGAACTGAAAGCAAGGAAATGGCTAATCTACCTTTGTTGAAATGGAAATTGTAGAATTGAAAATGAAAGCAGGAAAATGCAGAAATTGAAAGAAACAACTACTCTACTTTTGCTGAAATAAACTGCTTAGCAGAAGGTTGTGATAGAAAATAGAAGAAAGCAGTAATCACAAAATACTCTAATGCTTCCCCAACAACGACGCCAAAAATATGGTGAGCGCTAGTATTGCAACAATAATTCTGGAACTCCTGGGCTTCCTACTTTACTTTTATCAACCCGTAGTTCAAAACAAACTTGGAAGCAACGGTGTTGTATGCACAAGTACTAGTTCTTACTGCAGGTTGTCACTTGGTCAGTTGGCGCAAGGTCACTAGGAGCTAAAGCCAACTTCTATGGATTCTAGAAAAAGCTCTATGTGTGATGAAAGAAAGGAAATCTTACTCTATAGAGGCTACTCTACTTGCAGGAAGGAAAAGAAGACTGAAATGTAAAGTAAACCTAACAAACCCTACTTAACCAACTAATCCTACTTTTGCAGAAAGAGAGATGAAAAACCATGAAATGAATGCCATTACCTACTAAGGAAGTAAAAAACATCTACTCAGGCTATTTCTAGAAGTAAATTAGCAAAAAACATTTTTTTGGATTTTTATGTATTTTTTTGTGAAATTGTCATACATGTAATTTATTTGATTGTGAATGTGGCAGTGATTAGGTGGTGATGGAGAGTGACTTTGGGATTTGTAGATGTATAGGATGGTGTGGATGGGTCATAGGAGAGCTCAAGTGGCCTTCTGGAGGCTTTTCCCGCAATCAAACTTCAAAAAGAAGCCTACAGGAAAATCTACAAGAGGTCTACAAGACGTCTACAGGAGGACGCCAAGAGCCGTTTTGGAGGTTTTGAAGGTAGGAAAGTAGGTGGAAAGGGTAGCTGAAGGCTAGGATGATGTGTTAAAGTGTCTAGGGTACATAAATAATGATTAGGAGAGAGAAATATGGTTGGATTTGTTCAAGAGAGGAAATTCTATGAAAAAGTGCAGAAGACTAAGGCAGATTTGAAATGAACTCTGGGTGACCTGTGGGGCATAGATAAAGGAGAGATTGTGATGGTTTATTGGCCAAATTGTTGTGAGAAGAGGCTTGCTTCCATAGAACTGAAAATTAAACAGTGATATTAAGCAAGTGAGGAACCTAAGTACATCAAATAAATAGAATTTTGCATCAAGGTAATCTAGATTATGAGCTATGGAAAGAATTGTTGAAAAATGCTACAATGAGAGAAAGCATGGAAGGAAACTTATTGGAAGACAGAAATTAGAATGGGGAAATAGATCCAAAGAAAAGCATTAACCTTCTAAAAAACCGCAAAATTAAAAATCCTATGGAGAAGGCAAATCTATGTTTTTCTGGCAATAAGAGGGTCTTCACCTCAGTTCATGGCCCCAAAGGAAGGAAAGGAGGCCAGGGCTCCATTGATGGCCTTTTTGTATCTTCTTTCTTTCACTGTTCGACCTGCTATAGAAAACTTAAATGGAAACAACCTTCTAAATCACCAAAAGCAACATATTCTTAACCAAGAAAGAGACTTATCTAACAACAACTAATTCATAAAATAAAACAAAGCATATGAATACAAACAAGAGGAGCTTGGCTACTTGGATTGGGCCCTAACCCAAGAGCTTCAGCCCTCTGAGGTAACTTGGTGCTATCTCAAAAGGATCTCATCTTTATTATCAAAATAATAATAGGATTACATGAAACTGTTAACAAAAGTAAGCTCGAAGTTGAGCAGAGCAAAGCTGCAACAAAAATTCAAAATTTTGACTAACTTCCTAATGGGGCCCTAGGCCTCTCTACTTATACAACTAAAGCTCCCATCAGCTTCCTTAAAATCAGGGAGGCTTGGCTCCCAAAACTTGAGATAAACATAAGTTATCCTCCACTTGCTTGGCTGCCTCCTAGTGCATTGATGTGGTTGTTTGTGCTCCTAGCTGCATGATGGAGAATTAGAAGTAGGGAGTCATAACTGAGGGGGATACCCTCCTATAAATCCTCTCCCTTGTCTACTTCAAATTATTGCTGCCAATTGTCCATTAAACCTTTGACTTTATCTCCAAAATTGAACAAATATCTACATTAAATACATATTAGACTCCATGGCATAATGACCAACCCAACTCACTCCATAAGCATAAATATAATTAAAAAACATGCAATAAGCTAAAAGAATGGTTGATTAAACTATGTTAGGAGGCAAAATGAGCCCATATAATTACCCATTTATGGGGCTCATCAATCATACATTGTCGAACATGTCACAACAACATAATTAAACCCAAACTGCATTGAAGATGCTACAACTAATCAGATTATGGACATACAGGTCAAGAACACTTGCGAGAAGAATATCCTACTATATTGGGTTTTGAAATTTGGCCAACTCCTGCACCAAGGGAAGTGGCTTACTGGAGACTAAGTTCAACAGAAGTTTCCCCATCTCATGGACACACTCAACGCAATGGGGACCATTAATTCATAAGGGGGGAGGAATGATCCAGCTAGGTGTTGGTGGCCACTCGCCTATTCAACCTATACCTCTACCACTATCTCTTTTAGTTTTTCAGTTTGCTTAATTGTAGCATAGTTTACTATTTTTGGTAGTTTTTTGGGTCATGAACTTCCGTAGCCGTTTTGAGGCCCTAAATGATGCTTTTTGGGAAAATTGGTGCCAGCATGGGTTTTCATTTTACTTTTTCCACTTATAACTTGTATTCCTCAAATAGATATTTCTAACGAGGTATTGTGCACATCACACGAAGATTGTATGCCAAAGTTACAACCCAGGAAAGTTGATGTACCAATTACCCAAAGGAGGCCCATAGTTTTGGCGCTTCATCTCCTATGGTTAGGTTTTTGGATGTTTAGGGTTTTGCATTGTTTCTAAATATTAAATAGGCCTCTGACCTGCATTGTAACACAGTTCAAAGGCATGTAGCTGCCACTTCTATTCTCAAACATAAGCTACCATTGCTTGAGCTAGTATTATTTCCATTATGTTTGTAAGAATATTTCAATATTTGATATTAATGAAATGAAGTGTTATTTAGGTTTCATTATTGTGAAACCAACTCACAAAATAAAAGAAGAGATAGGTCAATGACTTCAGAATAAGGAGCTTCAAGGGGGCAACCTCCTTTGCATTACAAAAATGAACAATTATTGGATGATACAAATGACAAGACCTCCTTTCTATATATAGGATTCTAACAAGTCCCAATATAATCAGAGCCTACATAACAATAATATTGTAGGGGCACAACAATAAAAATAGTGGGCTTCTATGGGGTATAATAATAAAAAAATGGTCACAACAATAAAATAAGGTGATTCCACTAATAACAATAAGGGGCTACACTAGCAGTATAGGGACCTAACATGCCCCTCCCCTTCAAAAAGTGTTGTCCTCAATGCTTGTGTAGTTATGGATGCTTTTGTATAAAATTCACATCCTCCTATGCAGAATCTTTGACGTTTAAGTTCTTCCACTTGATCAGATACTTTCAAATTGACTGATTTCGTAGCTATCAGGTTCTTATTTCCATGACTGCTTCAAGTTCCAATATTATTTTTCCTTCCTCCTCAAGTTCTGGAAATATTGTTTGAACTCGAAGCTTGTCACCTATAACCTTCTTTAAGCATGAAACATGGAAAATTGCATGCACTCAGGAAGATGCAGGAAGCTCCAATTTTTATGCCATAGTACCAATATTTTGCAACACCTTGTAAAGACCATAGTACTTTTGTGAAAATTTATTATCCTTCTTAGCTTGCTTGAGGGACGCTCATTTGTATGATCATAGCCGTAAAAATACCCAATCACCTACATCAAAACTTCTTTCATTGCAATGTTGATCTTCTTTTTGTTTCATTCAATTCTGTGCCAAAGTGAGGCCATCCTTTAAGAGTTGGATAACTTGTTGTTGATGCTCGACGTAATATTCCACTACTTGAACCTTAGAATGATTTTCCAATACTTTTTGGAGATCTATAGAAATAGATGATTTTGTTGTTTGAACCTCTAGTGAACATAATTATGCAATTACACCTCATTATTCTTTCTTTGAATATTTTTCATGCCATTAGAGTTGATTATCTTTCCTTGTTTCCTTGTGATACCCCTTAATTCAAATTCCTTTGCTTCCCAAAAAAATTTCAAGAAAAGTTCTTACGAATTAAAATCTATCATACCCAAAGATTGTAACCATTGGACTCCTAGTACAACATCAACACCACCCATTGGAATGGAGAGCATTGGACTATTCAATACATATTCTCCCATGTATAGCTTGATATTATGGCACTTTCTAGAGAAATCTATGGTTCCTCCATTTGCAACCATCACTTGACACTTTGGTGCTGGATATAGGAAGCAATTCATTTCCTTGGCTATCTTATAATGAAAAAACGTATGGGTAATACTCAAATCAACCAACACTATTACCTTTTTATTCTTGATATGTCCTTCTATCTTGATATTTTGAGGAGTGGTAATCCCTATCAATGTATTACAATATATGGTCGTATTCATTTCTTCTTTGTGTGGGGTTTGTGCCTTGTGTATATCCTCTTCTTTGATGTTTCTTGTTCCTTTTCTTCCTCCTCTTTCCAATCTATGTAAATGAATTTCTTCTCACCACACTTATAGCCTTTAGTGTATTTTCTATCACATCTGTAACAAATCCCATTTTCTCTTCTTTCTTCCAATTTGTGTGGTTTCAAGATTGTAGGTTGTGGAAGGCTAGGAGAGACAACACTTCCATATTTACAGTTGTGAGTGATAGTATTCCTTGTTGCCATAAATTTATTTTCATTTTTTCTTGCCAACTTGAATGCCTTCCCCAATGAATCAGGGTCTAAAAGATGAACCTCATGTCGGATGTTATCCTTTAAAGTCCTTATGAATACATCAATCCTATACTTCTATGGAATATCACTTACCCTTATATTCAATTTTTGGAAGTCCTCAATGTGCCTTGCCATTGAACCCTTTTGTTTCAGATTTATCAATTGGCTAAAGAAGGTGTTGCTCTTTGTATCCTCATAATGTGCTATCATTTCCTCCGTGAAAATTTAGCAGGTACCAAGTGGTTTATGAGAACAAAGCCCTCTATACCATACAAATTGATTCATTTCTAAATATAAAGATGTAATATCTACCTTTTGTAATAGTTGGACATCATGTATATCAAAATATTGCTCCATCTGTAGTATCCAAGTTACCAGATCCTTGCCATCAAACTTCCTCATATCTATCTTTAGAATATGGTGGGTCTTCAATCCAATGTTAGATTCTATGAACTTATGATTAACATTTCTTTTGTTCTCATCATGAGTTTCCTCTACTACCTTTTCACCATTAGGAAGTCTTTCTTGTAGCAACATTTTCCCACCTTCCTTCAAACCTTCCATGTCTTTCTTCAAATATTCCATGATGCCTTCAATTTTTTCTTTTAAACCATCGATATTAGCTTCCATGCCATAGATAAAGACATTTATCCTAGCTTCCATCACATTCTTCAAATCATCCAACCAATTTTTCTTACTAGATGTTTCTATTTTCTTGATTCGAGTTATTATTTTTTTTGCTTTTAGGATATCAATATTCAAATGATTGCAACTCTACAATTTTAGATCTCCAAGTTCTGAAATTGTGTCTTATGGTAGCCCTATGAGTCCTCTTTTCAACCCCATAAGTTTGATCAAGTTTGAATTCTCCAAGAAATAGTTATGCCTAATCTCCCACAATGATCGTATTATATACAAGTTCAATAGAGCGAACTTGTATGATGTGTCACGTGTCATTTTTTTTACCTTCATCCCTGAAAATGATACCTAACATACTACAGTCCGTTGTATTTTTGTCACCTTTTACAAAATTTGAATCTAATGCACAGAGAGGGTTATGATGCATTTTCCAAGGTCACTTGATTGTGATGGAATTTGGGAATCTGCAAAAACCATAACTTCCTTGGATCCTATCTCCGAAAATATGGCGAACCAAGATCTAAAATTTCTACACAAGGTTCAGTACGATTTTTCCTCAAATGGGTTTTAATTTGATATTCTGAAGTTTCTTAGGAAAATAGTTATAGCAAAAATTTCACGATTACATGTTTGAGATTTAATTCTAGAGCCTGCAAAAACCATAACTTCCTCAGCTCATATCTCTAAAAATATAGAAAGACAAGATTTGAAATTCAGACATGAGATTCAGAAATATTTCTACTCAAATGGGTTGTAATGTCCACTTCTGAAACTTCGTAAAAAGAGGTTATAGCAAAAATTCCACGATGGTCTGTATGAAGCAACGAAACCCTAGAATCGAAAGCTCTGATTCAAAATCTTACGAAACTAGCTCACAACATAAAATAAGAGACATATCAACAACTTCAAAAGAAGCCTCTTCGATGGGGAAACCTCCTTTAGATTATGGAAATGAGAAATTCTTGGATGATATAAATGACAAGACCTCACTTCTATATATAGGAGTCTAAGGGGTCCTAATATAATCAAAGCCTACATAACAATAATATTGTAGGGACACAACAATAACAATACTGGGCTTCTATGGGGCACATTAATAACAACATCGGGACTGCAAGGGCATAACAATACAATAAAGGGGTTTCACTAATAACAATAAGGGGCTACACTAGTCGTATAGGGACCTAACATGCATATTTATATTTATGGTTATATTTGTAATTTGTTGTATTCCTATTTAAATTCAGATCAATGGAGCTTGATTATCTTCCTGATTCAATTGTCTTTGTTTTAGTTGGATGAATATCCCAATAATACTGTACACCCCTCCACACAAGGGTTCGGGGGAAGCGCCTTCGAAGATAAAAATAGATGTAAAATTGCCTTGTAAAATATTGTAATTTAGTATTCAATTCAAGTTGTTCATTAGGAAGATGATCTAACAGTAGAAGTTATGTTTAATTTTGGTTTTTTTAACCTATAAAGAAACCCCTCGATTTATATGAGGGAATTTTATTGCATATATGTATATGTGTATTCTAAGCGAGAAAGAGAGAGGAAAATGTGTGAGAGTAAAGGGGAAATTACAATAGATTTGTTGTAGATTGTATCTCTTCATTTTGCTGGATAATATAAGAGGAAGGATTGGTTGTTTCTTTATAGATGTAGCCCAAATTCGGTGAACCACATATATCTGTGCCTCCCTTGTTTTATGCATTTTATGTGTTTGTGTTTCTATAATATTTTATGTGTTCCATTACTTTGTAATATATAATTTCTAACAAATGGGGTGAGGCTAATCAATTATATGGATTCCTTAGTATAGAACTCAGAATTCTCTTCAAGGAAGATTAAAGAATGTTCAAGCTACAAAGAAATAAACCATATTGTGATAAAAACAAATGAAAGATGCTGGAATAATCTTATCTAGAAATGACCTATCCCCATAAAATTAAAATGCTTTGTTTGGTTGGTCCTACAAAACAATATTTTGAATTGGGATAACTTACTAAAAAGGGGCTTCGTGGGTCCAAATGGATGTGTTTTATGTAGAAAGAAATAAGAATCAGATGACCATTTACTAATTAATTGCCTTGTTGCCTAGAATATTTGCAAGATAGTCTTACAGATCCAGAGCATCAAAGAAGACTTAAGCCAAACCACCTTTGAGGAATTGCATTTTTGGGTGAATAAATACAAACACCTCATATCCCTCTATATTTGTGTAGCATGGGGAATATGGATCCTAAGGAACAAGGTGATACTCAATAATGGAATGAAATGTATTCATGTCCAATCCACGACGATTGTTTCCATATTTAGGGAATATATTCCACAACAAAGATTAAACACTTTGAGAAGAACCAAATTTCGTAGTACCTTGTAGGAGATACCTATTAGCTTATTTAATGGAGTTGCTTAAGGGAATGTTTGTGGTGGATGGGTAATGATAAAATTGAATGTTAATAGATTTTTCCATTTCAGAATAGTCCTTGGTACCAAAACAAATACTAAAGCTAAGTTGATTGTTGTTTGGGCCCTCATGACTCATGCTAGGATTTATAATGTAAAAAACATTCAAATTCTAGGAGACTCTAAATGCATCATAGATTGGTTGGCAGAAAACACTCATCTAGAGGTCTTCAATATTGAAGCATGGAAACATAGAATTGAAGAATCAAAATCTCTTTTTCAGGAAATCATATTCCAACATATATAGGGGGAGTATAATAGAACAGACAAGATATCCAAAAGAACTTTATTTTTAGATCCATGTTATATTTTATATGAAGGCTACATAAGAAAGAAAGATCAGAGTGTTCAATCCATTCCCATAGTAAATAGGAATTAAATCACACTCCAACAATTGTAGTGGCATCCAGTCAGCAATTTAGAAATCATCCTAAAAGAATGCTCCTCATAGTTTGATAAGATTAACTTCCACTCCCAGCAGAAAGCATATGCATAAATGTTTGGATTTCCTTGCTATTTTCTAACTCCATTCTTGTATATATTTATTTCTTGTTGATTTTTTTACATTTAGTTTGTTGTTGTCTTTTTTGTATGTAATAAGCAACCTGTTTTAGTTGTATTACTTCTTTTTATTGTAGTCCTTCTATATTTCAAAATTTTCAAAGAGTTGTTCGTGTTTTGTTTGTATCCGACAACAAATCCTCACGGAATAACTATAGTTTTTTAGATCTCTTCAGTGTTGTATTGAGAAAATGTATTTGAAGCTCTTAGATACGTAATTTTTTGTATTCCTTGGAATAACAAAAAAAAAAACAGTGAAAAGAAAACTCATGGTATTAATATATGTCATTATAACAAAGTCTATTTATAGGTATATAGTTTTCATGCTAAAATATGGATAATATTTCTTTTGTGATATTTTGAAACCTAATATGTTGTTGGCTTGTTGCAGCCTGACACAGTTCGGAGTTAGTTAGCCAAACAAATCCCTGTACTACTGGCCCTTTCAGAAATAGTCCGCGGAGTGCAGATTGAGGTCTCACCCGAAGCAATATGGGGAGATGTTGGAACCATGTTTCCACACCCTTGAGATGTCTGAGGTGTCACTTTCATCCAACTGTGAACTAGCTTCGCGCACCCTTTTGACCTACAACACCTTCGTAACTAGTTATAATTATCATCGCATAGCCCTAACTAGGGAGTGTGGTGCTTTTGTGCTGCTAACGCAATGATCTATGCTAATTCCTCAAGAGTCAAGTTATACCGTGGATATTAATTATCCTCCTTATAAGAGTTAGTTAACTTCGCATAAACATATACTTATTCTTATGTTCACTTAATCAACATATTCATATAAGTTCGTCACATATAACAGTAAACTTGAAATTCATACCCAATATAGTTCAATGCATAAAATAGGAAAAAGATACAAAGAATGATAAGAAACTTCTCTTTATTACTTCTTTAATCATTTAAAAACTCGACTTACCTTGCGCACTCATCTGCATGGGTTCGCACACTCAGTTGCGGACAACTAGGCCTTTGCGCACTCAATTACAGATCCTTCCCCTACTCTACAACCCAAAGACTCAACTTTACACTTCAACTCTGGCTCCTATTCCCACATGATCATCTGTCCATTCTATGATGTCTTTTACAACTTAGAGCCTCACTATATTTATACAATCCCATGGTCTGCGAACCATGGGTAGAACTCTCAAGCTGACATTATATAAAAAAAATGAGGGCGGACAACCCTCTGACTCATTTATAATATTCGCACTCCATGCCCACAAATCACGGAGTCTTTACATGGAATTAGTCAAAACTTGGGCTTTAAGCCCCAAAACCTACCTTGGGGGATCCCGCGCCAAACAGGCCCCCAACACAAACATCGTGACTCACCCTTGAGTCACTCTATCAGTGTGAAGATCTTCACATAGAGACCTTCCAATTCTACTCGGACTGCTGCAAGGTCAGCAACGCACTCAGCCATTGCCTATTGTATTTCCTAGACACGTTGTTCAGAAACTACATAACTGCTTTCCTACATTTGCACCTGCATCGCCTACATCTTTGCAAGCTTGCCTTCAATTGTTATTGTGATGACGAAGGCTTCATCAATCCATGGTTGGACGTGTGCCTTCAAAACGACTTCTTTGTGACGTGTCGTGTCTACCTGCTCCTTAAGTGCCTTGGCCTGTTGCATCCACACGAGCCTCTGTGTAAGGGCCACCGTCTGCGTGGTCGCTTTTATGTCATCATACTATTGCTACAGCTCACATGCCTCTACCTCCAAGCATTGTATATTTTGGTACTCCAGCAGATAAGTGAGAACCTCGAATGACTCTTCCAACATTTCGGTGCAGCCCTTCATTGCATTACTGATCTCTTCGATGCCCATTGTAATGGAATTAGCGTGTTGTTACCTCACCTCTAGAGGAGTTGAAGGATATGCCTTCAACCGTAGCTTTGCTATCTAGAGGTTTAGCTCCAGCTGAACTTTGCCCATACCTTCTCTCTCTTTGCACACCCCTACTACTAACCTCTGGATGCACGCCTCTGCTGGAACCTCGGTTAGGATGGCCAACTTAGGGACCATCTAGTAGGCTTCTTCAAGTACCTACACCATCTGCCTATTCTGGGACACAACCTCATCATGCTGCAAGCTCAACTGCTCCATGTTGATCCTTTGCTCACTCAACGCCTGCAGCACGCGGCTCTCCCTAACCCGCAGTTATGCAGTAACTCCGTCTTGCAGAACATAGAGTGTCTCTCGAGGGAGCACAATGATGTTGATTCCTATCCCCTTTAGTGCACTGACTGTAGGCCTATTGGCCTTGTTTGCTGTAACTAGTGCCCCTTCCAGTAGCATTATATTGTTGTTCGTGCAAGTGCGCAGCATCTCCTCGGCTACGGCTGAGGCTGGTCGAGAGAGTAAAAGCTTGAGGAGTGCGCACCTCCAACCTCTGCATCTGTGCCCGGAGGGCCCCTAACACAATATGATTCTCCTCTCTGAACTACCGGAGGGCCTCTACGGTGACATCACGCAATATTTCCCCTATGTCATGCAGATCTCCCTCAATGAGGGTGATCAAGTCGAAATAAGTATTAAATGCTTTTGACTTCTTTCGCAGCACTACCGACTCTCTCCCTAACACAATATGATTCTCCTCTGTGAACTACCGGAGGGCCTCTATGGTGACATCACGCATTGTTTCCCCTATGTCATGCAGATCTCCCTCAATGAGGGTTATCTGGTCGAAAGAAGTCTTAGATGCTTTTGACTTCTTTCGTGGCACTATCGAATCTCTCGACCACTAGCGCTTTAACTGTGTCGACGTTGTTTGTGGGTCCACACCCCCCTCCTTTATCTCTGTGTCCATTTTCTATTCTTGCATGGGCGAAGGCGACTTTCGGTTACCGCGCTCTTTTTCTGATGCTATGTGTGTGTCTACTGTGGCCTTCTGTTGTTCTGTTGTTGCCTTCGTAGCATCCTATGCCTTTGTTATTGCTGCCTCTTTCTTTCTTTTCTCCGCCAACTGTTCCATCTGTAGTTTTTCTTCCTCCTTCTTTTTCTATGTAGCAGACTTGTTTGCTTCCACTACAGAGATGTCTGGAGTGCACCACTTTGGTGGCCATGCCTCAAGTAAATCGAAGATCACATCATCCGTGGCCATGTACGGTAGTTCATTCCGCTTCTTCATGGGGTCCTTGTGCACCTTGATGTAGATGTGATGGAAGTCTACCTTGAACTCTGCAAAGGTTTGTAAGTTGTTATAGATAGTGGGCAATAGTGCGGCTTGCAGTTAATCCCCATTCTGAAGTTCATCTCCATGAACACCCATAATATTTTACTGTCTCGGATCCTGTGTACGTATTTAGTGGCCCATAGTGAAGCATACTTTGTAGCCTCCAGGGCATCCCGCGCAATTGTGGGGAACTAGTTGTCCTTCAGCAATTCCCCAACCACTAGCACTATGGATAGCAGAAGCCACGGACAGTGGAAGGTTTTCCCCTATTCCTATGCCTCATGACAATTCTCCAGGAACTCCTTGCACAAGTAATTGGCCCATTAATCTGGACCCCCTCTGCAGAGTATTTAACAAGTGCTACCACCAGCGTGGGTACCTCATCCGCGTGACACTTTTGCATGACCCTACCTGCCAGTATCTGAGTCGCAATTATGAAAACTTTGTTGTTGATACTGGAGATCGCGTAGCCCCTCTTTTTCTTCTCCAGTTTATACTTCTTTTTCATTGCCTCTGCGATGGCAAAATCACTACTTTTACCTTTCAAAATGTTTTTTGGATCTTCTCCTTTATAAGGAAGCTGAATAATTCTATGGATCATATGGTCTGTGATGGGGATGGACTCCTCCACCCACAAACACCCATCATGCACTAGGTAGAGTAGCTGCATGATGATGAGGATAGTCATTAGGGTGCGATGTAACGTAGCACCTAGAGTAGGTTTAACAAGCCTACCTTTTCGACTCCACGCAACCACTTGCACGGCTCTAATTCTATGTCTCCCGCCACAGTGTGTTTCTTCGGCTCCATGAGTTGCGTGATCGCCAAGTGAGGGAATTTCTCGTGGTCAATGAGATCCCAATATTCAAACTTTGGTCTTGGCACCCATCCCAGGTGCTCTCCTTCGACGATGATATCATCAGGTAGTAGCAGAGCCTGCAGAGGGCCTTTACTGTCATCCAAGTCCTTGGGCACCTTTACCTTCCCCTTCTTCAGAGGAACATATGCGGGTAGTCAAGTTAGAGGGGTCGCATCCTCAGTTTCTTCCTCCACACCTTCACCTTGTCCTCTTCTATTATGATGTCCTCAAGGTCTTCTTCCTCTTCATTAGTTTCTAGGTTAACCGCTTTCCCTTTTTCTTCCATGGTCAACCTAGTTCGCAATGGGTTTCGCGGGGACACATGCACCAGAATCATGGGCAGCTTATATTTCTTCGATCTTGTTGTGCACAATGATTTATGGATTTACACAACTATCTTGGCGCTCTCAGGGGAATCTACTATTTTCATGGCCTGTGCAACTTCTGTAGTGGTTATTTCTACAATTTCCCTGGCTCCTTCAGATGCTGCCATTATGTTTGTCCAGAATTCTCTCAACTGCTCAACTAGGCACTCAAACAATGCTTGCAACAAGTTAAACAGGTCTCCACTCAGAATACTTGACAAAGCAATTCTCAAATGACCAAGTGTTGTTTGCTAGGTAGCCCTTTGTAATTTATAGCACCTTTTGAATTCGAATTCGACCATTCCCCCCAAATCCAGTCCATTAATGCTTCTTTGGTGGTAGATTTTCCCAAATCTTGCCCATAAAGCTCACCTTAAATTCCTGTCACCCGCTCCATTTGGTCTCAAACCAAGCATCACATTGTGAATAGTGACTATAATGGTCACATTCCAGCCAACCCACGTGATAGCATAGCTACCCTTGCATTGTTGCAGACTCTGTGACACTTTGCTCCTGCACATAGCCCTGTCGTCATGCAGCTCCTGGGTAGATTAGTTTATAGTCCTACACAACTTTTAAACTTTTTGGAGTGCTAAGACTGTGTTTGCCACAGCTAGTCAGGTGGTCATGCAACTTGTATATGGTTTTGCACAATCATCACCTACTTTTCCTAGGAAAAGTTCGCCTTTTAACATTACTACCTGCATCGCGGACTTTACCATTTTCATTATGCCACCATCTGTGATCCTCTTAGTAACATACAGCCGAATCCACAACATCAAATTGATCAGTTTGTGGCAGTAGTACCCAAATTTTTCACCATAATCTTGTGCATCCTATTTTATCGCCATAGTCCTTTTATCAAGAAAATCCTTCTCTATTCCTTCCTTAAGCTTCTTGACTTCTTCTTCTGCCATCGCAATTTTCTCCCTTAAACAAAGTTTTTCATTCATGAGTCCTTGGAGCCTAGGACTACCTTGTTGGATCTCTTCATTAAGTCCTAAGCATTCTTCATCTTCCAACTACATGATCCTTTCTTTCAAGGCTCTGCGATCCGTCCTATCCACGAGCACTACTATGCGCAGACTAGGATGATATACTCCATTGGTAATTTATCGATTGCTTCATAAACCATCCTAGAAGGTGTTTGTCCCATCAGTTTTTTGCACGTCACCCTATAATCCCATAGGACTATTGGCACGTGCAGGTCCCAATCACTTCGCTGCACATTACATACCTTATTCAGTGCTTTGCATACATCATGAAAGGCTTCCGCATGGATACCCATCTACGAGCTTGTTCTTTCCATGCTCTATTGTTCCAATTTCAGGACTTGGTCACGCATTTTCCCCCCCAACACATATTTATTGACCGTAATTCCCCTCGCGACATTCATGTGCATACGCGTAGGTTTTTTACCATATGCCTATACCCACCTGGACATATGCATGCACAGACCATCCTAGTCATGGTATCTATCAACTGACCACCTTATATGTTTCCCAAACTGTGTGTGCATCATCCTTCTACATGTGCGCCAGTCATAAAAGTTTCCTTTGTGCATACCCCACCATCTCACTGGCATAATGTGCAGTACCCAATTCAAGGCTTCCAAACATTATTTCTCCAGTACCTCTCTCTCAAATTTTTACAAGAATGCATCTACCTCACCTAAGACATCATAAGTAGGAAGACCTCTCATTTCCATTGATACGCACCGTAGTGATCTTTTCATCACATTATAGTTAAGTGTGGTTAACTCATGCAACCTGTTCTACCATCGCTCTATCTCCTCATCCAAATCTGAAGTACAGGAAATTTCATGCTCCCATGAAATTCGTCCATCTATAGTGGGATTTACCTAGTCTTGCTCTCACGTAGTTATCTTGTAGATGCAGTTTAAGTCGTCATCGCTTTCATAGTTGCGCACTGGCTCAGTGTAACACAATCCCTTAGTAGGGTCCAAAGGTATCACTACGCACAGGGAATTCTTCTCAAAAATAATCTTGCACTACTTCAAGTTAATCACCCCATTCATGTTAGTGGCCCATTCGATTCCTAAGAGCATGGGGTAGGGATTGCTATCATCGACAATCTCTATCACCTCAAAGTTGGCTAGCACGCTCGCTCTTTCAATATCCACTATAATTCCATGCAATCACCCCAAGGGAATTATATTTTATTGGTTCTCCATGCGCAACCGGTCAGGAGACCATTGCAGCATCAGCCTCCCCATGCCCTCCCACATTTGCTTCAACAGAAAGTTCACATCTGATCCTAAATCCAGAATTACTTGGTCCATCTCATATTCCCTAATCTATGCGGTTAACCTCATTTCTCTTCCTGTTCTAGTCTTATGCTTTCTGATCTTCTAGACTACATGTGGTTCTCCTATCGCGGTCCTAGTGCATCTATTAATGAGTTCCTGTAATCGCTTGACGACCTTATTGTCACACAGCAGTTTCATACATCTTTCCAGGAACATCGTGAGCATCGATTGGTCCATTTTTAGCTCTAGTCTGTCTTTGCTTCTTGAAGAGGAGGCATCAATGAAGCTCTTCTTAGCTTCCATAAATGTTTCTCAGGCGCGCTCCAAATAAAACTTTGCTTCCTTCACCAGGGCCTTTCCAACCCAATTATTTTCTTTGGGTTGTTTTCCTTTATCATCTCCCGTCATAATTCCACTTCACAGCACAATATTCACATTAGGTTATTACTCACGCAACTTATATCTCATCATTTTTAGGTTCTGAGTCAGGGGAGGTTGTAGCCCTCCTTTGTCGCATAATGCCCTGGCCCTTTTCAATTGTAGCATATCAGTTGTCCACGACCTCTCCTAGGTCCTCTTCCACCTCGGCCTCATCTACCCCCTTCGAACTCGGTTCGCGCCATCCTTGTGCCCTAGTCTAGGGGCCGCGTTTTGGCCTGAACCCTATATGTAGGAGTTATAACTATCATTAACTCATAACTTCTAAATGTGCACTCATCATGTCGCACCGATCTATAGAAATTACAGAACAACTATTGAGAGTTTTGTGTGTACTTTTGCAATAGATGGCAATTGTCTATAGCATGCTTTCCTCCTATTTGACAAATCGCGCACCACAGAGCAGGTGCCACGCTCAGTCCTGCTTTTGCTTCCAATATTAGTGCCATCAAACCTCCTCCCGTGAGGTAATTCATGAATACCAAGCAGTGGTATTTATGATGACCCTGACCTTTTCATTTCACACGCCACACCTCTTCGGGCACTTCTGGTCGAACGGTCCTGTCATGTTTTAGACTCTGCATCTCAAGGCATAAGATTTTCTACTGCACGTGGATCTGTTGAACTCCCAGGTTAGGATCTTGTATTGGGGTCTCGTGTAGCCTCATCGCGATCTCTAAAGCTTCTACCTAAGTTGTTAACCTTTTCTGCAACAACGCATTCCTCAAATGTGGCAATAGTGATGCTATGAACCATGCATGGTGCTGCCCATCCATGAGATTCGTGCACTTTAGCCTATAATCCATCTCCCAAGGAGTCTCACCTAGTAGAATCATGATAACTTTGAACCTAATAATCAACTGTGCTTCTGACTTTGGTCTGCCAAACTCCCCGGTTAGTGTAGCTTGAATAACTGCGATTCCTGCATTCAAATTATCATTTGAGTGCTTGATGTACCAAGTCAGTACACCATCCTGTAGAGTGCTAACTAATTTCCCCTTATTGATAGCATCATCTATAACTCCTTGCTCTTCCCATATGGCTTTCAAAACAAACCAAAACTGGTCCAGATCTTCATTTTCGACTCCCTTGAACACAGGAAACTTTATCAAGCTCACCATATTAAAACGCGGTGGTGGTGGAGGTGGTAAGGACGAAGATGGAGGTGATGACGTTGAAATTAGCGGTGGTATGGGTGGGGGTGGTATGCATGGAATCCTTTGCCTTATCAATTTGATCACACTGCGTGGAGATACCTTTGCGAGCTCTTCCTCGTCCCCTCGCGGAGGTGAAATCAAGGGGCTAGTTTCTAGTTCCACACTTCCTTCGTTTCTATAAATTCTCCCACTTCGCGTAGCCTCGAACATCAATGTAACTGCATAATCCACTTTTCACATAATAGCATTTTAATCCAAGTGTTCAATGACTTTATATACTTACCTTGCGATCATTTGAGAAAGTGTCGCTCTTCCTCGCTATAGCTAACTGAAGTATCTACTATGAACTCAGTGATGAATCCTTATATAATCTAATCGAGCTAATGATCAATAACGTGCGTGATATTATTCTCTGATGCTTCCAATTTGTGCACCAACTCTGGGGTCCACACAATAGGTCCATCAAGCTTCCACCTTCCTTGGCTATCTTCTAGCTTCGTGATCTACTCATACAGCTCAGTAGGGAACGATGCTTAGAAAATTTCATGGATATTTGTGTACAGGTAGCAGTCTAACCACTCTTCTTTTTTCAGTCGCAGACTATTATTCTCCTGCGCCGCAAATTCGTGAATTTTCCTATCCAACCACCCTTAAATCTCCTTCTTATTTGGATTCCAGTGATGCGACATCAGACATCTCTATGCAGATTCCGGAACCAACAACAGAACCATTTGGTGGCTTGTTGGGGCCTAACCCAGGTTCGAAGTTAGTTAGCCAAACAAATCCTTGTACTACTAGCCCTTTCGGAAATAGTCTGCGTAGCATGGATGATCCAAGTCTGGGTGTGATGAAGGACTCTTCCAAGACCTTTTACTTTCATGATGTGTTAAATTGCATTTATAGGAACATTAATGAATACATCTAAATGCGGAAAAGACAAGGAACATAATAATCATAAACGCATGAAAACATAAGTCGTTGATAATAGAGATCGTCCAGGATGGACTACGTCTCTGGGCCCCAGTGTCATAATGGTGTAGGCCACTGCATTAAGTGATGTCAATAATGGTGATGTACACAAGAGATGATTTCGTGATCATACAAGGAAAAATGCCTTCAAGTAGGAGTGGCTCTAAGAGATGTTCCAAAACTGGAACTCTCAATCAAAAGACTCCTATCAGTATGATACAAAAACATGCATGATGATTATCCCACCAAAATGGCACAAAAGGGATCTCAAATGCAAAATCATGCATGACGACAACAAGAGTATCCCAACAACATACAATAATGGATCTCAAAACATAACACGATGAGCTCTGGCAGCAAGTACATCACATAGAATATTCTGCATCAAATCGAGCAAGGAATCATGACAAGATGTAATAAACAAGATCCTGCATCAACATCAATCAAGGATCTGTGTAGTATAATGTATAGAGAAGAAGTACATGAAAACATCATATACCTCATAACAAAGGGCCATCTGAAGAAGTGGATGTGCAAAAAAAATCCACAAAAAATAACATTGTTCACATTGTCGATGCGCAGAAAAGGCCCATTACCAATCTAGACTTTGGCTCCCCTTGCATCGATCGTTTTCTGGCTTGTCATAATCAGGGGCATCTAAAATAGACTATCAATATGTTGAAGCTTGCTTGGCCATTGATCTCATGCATCGATCGCAAGAAGAAGATTGCTCGGGACGCTCTGCAATGTAGCCCTCCAGCTATCTGTCTTTCTAGCGCTTTGGCTATGTCGCTACAGTTCTGTGGCTCTGCCTAACCCTCTGGTTCTTTGGCTCACCTTCTCGCGCTACCTTGATCATGCTCTGTGGCTCTGTGGTGCTCTGTCTTTCTATCTCACGGCACTGTCTAGCTATCTTTGTCCTTGTCTGGCACTCATGTTCTTGGGCACTCTAGCATGCAGGCTCTCGGGCTCTCTTGCATGTAGGCTCTCGGGCCCTCTGGCACGCAGCCTCTCAAGCTCTCTGGCATGTAGCCTCTCGGGCTCTCTAGCACCCCTCATGTTTTATAACATGTTTTTGTGACAAGGCCAGTTGAAAATCGGAGATTTATTGTTTACAATAGAATCCATTCTATTGAATGGATCGGTGGGTGCAACAAACCCTGAAAATGTGCCTTTTTCCATTTGAACAGAAGTACACATAGAAACATTAAAAAATTGAAAATCCTAGACTTCAAATTTCATCAAATATGGTACATAAACCCATCGGGTCCGCGCTATATCTCAATCGCATACCGCTTTATCGATGGCCCTGTATATCGGGGGATCACCAATCGTCAATCGCCGATACATCGATCCTCTAATTGTCGATATGTCGATTTGATCCTGATGGTTGATCTATTTCCAATCCGATGGATGAGATTACACGTCGCCATTGGATATGAAGCTTCCTCGGGAACTATATCACCACCAATTTGGATACCAATTGCAGCAATTCTTGGGCTGCAACAGGAGATGAAGCCAACTCAAATTATGAAAGCCAATAGTGGAGAAGATAATTATGTAGGTCACCAATAGATTGAGAATCGGCCTATATCATGTTGCCAGGAATTGTGTCAATTTTTCATCTTTTGTAAAACCTTCATGAAGACATAAATTCCAACCAATTGTAAATTCAAATTCATATACATTATTACAATTCTTTTTTATCAAGGAAGCCAATTCCAATTGTAAAGGGTATTGAAATTGTGGTTTAACAACTGGATATGAATTTAATTTCCACCATTTAATGTGATTGAAGCTTTAAATTTCTATGTTAGAGAGTAAACCCTCTTGTAGGATGGAGAAATCTAGAACATTTCTTTTTTTACTCATAATGTCTTAAAATGAAGTTCCAACTGAGGATCCTACATGTTCAAATGACGTAAATGCATTTTTAGAAAATATAATTGTGTTGGCTTATTATTTTCAATGTTGCTTTCGAGAATTGTTTTTTTCATTTAGATTTAAAATTACTTTGTTGTTCGCATTAAAAATAATGGATTTTTTTTTATTATTATGTTGGTATCCATAAACGACAAAGATTTAAGGTAATTAAAATCACTATTTGGGAACTTTGAATGTGAAACTACTTCGAAAGAACATTCAAAATGATTTTATTTATTTATTTTTTAAATATTTTTAGGCCAATAGGCCTTCCTATGCATTAACAATCGTCAACTAATTTACCCTGCTCCGTTCGATCAGGTGAGACACTTTCAACCGTTGATTCGAAGTATGGTTTATGCTTCCGATACAAATTATTTACTTACTAAATTCTATTAACAAGTAATACACCTTCCCAAAAATATATCCTGGAATAACTCTCTCGATTTGACTGTTTTTCTGTGATGATTTGCTTCACTGGCTTTTTAAGCAGACCTTCCTGTTTTTTGCAATGACCCACTTTCACTTTTTTCTTTTTCCTTTTTTCGCAAAAGCTTTCCTGTCTATTTGAATATATGATTTCACACGCTTTTTGCAGGATTTTTTACCCAATTTAAAATTAGTGCGTAAGGAAGAAAGAAACATTCTAAACATATCAATGATCTGATAGCTCTCTAATTTTTAAGGCCTCTCTTTCTTTTCAGTTGTAAACTAGTAAGGAAAGGAGAAACATTTTAATTAAATAGATGGAAGTATGATTTGCACCAAGTAAAGCATATTCGAATTGCATCAAGCAGGCTTAATCATATCAAGCAGCAGCGACAACGTTGAGGAGATAAGAGGAGCGATGGGTAATAAAACAGTAATGGTAGCAGCTTGGATTTTAATGTTAATGGTGATAGTTGAAGTTCCAGGGACCACATGTACTGTAACAGAGGTAGTTGATGAAGTAGCGATAGTTGATGAAGTAGGATATTCAGTACACTTGCTAAAGGCTGTTGTAGCTCCTTCTGCGCCCTCTCCAGGCCATAATGGTCATCCTCCAATACCAAAAGTCTCCGATGAAATCAATAAGTGAAGGGAAAAGTAAACACCAATATCATTACATATTCCTTCGATATATCAACTGTTTTGAAGTAAGTTAGTAATACGATAAGTTAGTAACAGTTTTTGCAAATGGATGGCATATTTTGAAGGGAAAAGTAAACACCAATATCATTACATATTCCTTCGATATATCAACTGTTTTGAAGTAAGTTAGTAATACGATAAGTTAGTAACAGTTTTTGCAAATGGATGGCATATTTCCAAGGGATGAAGGTTGATATAAGGGTTTTTTAATTAATAATAAGTAATTTGACATACTTGTTTATTCATAAGAAGAGAGTTTATGAATTGGAGTGTTTTGTAGTAATTTTCATTTCAGTATGATTGAATTTCTAGTATTTGAATACTTTTATATCGATGCCATTGATTTATTTCTATGAAATTTCAATATACATGATGCCTAGATCGTGGTAAAATTCTAATTGGCATATAATTTCTGCACCGTAAGCTTTACTGCATTGAAGGATTCGAACATATGTTCTCTGGTGAAGTCTTTTATGATAAATTTGCGTGCAGCTTATAAATTAGTAAGTTAATCGATAGAATAATATTATGATAATAATACAATTTTAAAATTGTATTCAAATTGATGCATAAGGATTTTATCATGGTTAATAAATTCTCTAGTTTCATTTTCTACTGCATTTCTTTCCATGGAATTATAAAGTGTTTTAGGATCACCATAGCAATGAAAGGACGTCTTCGCACTGAAAGGATTGATCTCATGAGAGTACAATATTTTTTGGTGTAGCATAATATCAAAGTAGCTAATCGTAATACAGTTGAGCAATGGGATGGATACAAAATACCATATAATGTGACAACTTAATAGAGTTGATTAATTAACAGCGAAAATTAAATAATTTAAGATAATATTTTCCTATGTTTAATTTGAATTTAATTGTATGTTTTGAAATATTAAAATATTCTTGAATTTATGAATTATTATTATTTTTATGCCGTGTTCATATGAGAGTTAGTAATAATAATAATTTTTTTTATTAACTTACTTTAAAGTGAAATAAGAGATTCAATGTGTTCCTTGTAATATAGATATAAACAAAACATCTAAAGAAGAGTAATTGCACAATGATCCAGTCCAAGAAACAAACCAATTAAGCCTTTCAACCTTTTCGACTTATTTTCTTATGTCAAACATTTGTTCGGGGTTTCAACCAATTAACATTTCACTGAGTATGTTTTTACAAATCAATGATTTTGGGATCAAATCCCGCAAAGCAATTCTATACCTGCTCTTCAAATTCCTTCAAGCCTTTCAAAGTAAAACCAATGAATTATCAATATAATTTTACCATAATAAAAAACAATTGGAAAGCCTTTAGCCAGCTTAACATCTCTTTTAGAAAAATTCAACAATTCTATCGACCTCTCTTTGTACCTTTTAGGACAATTGCTAGTTTTATATTGTCTCTAGAGAGATAATAGTTTGAATTATGGACATATAGTCTCTATAGAGAATATGTTTTTAATCTCAGCTATTGTCTCTAAAAAGACAAAAATGTAATTGTCTCTAAAGAGACAAAAATGAAATTGTCTCTAGAAAGACAAATGAATTTGTCTCTTAATAAACAATAATTCTTGTCTTTATAGAGACAATAATACTGTGTTCTATATTGTCTTTACAGAGACAAATTTTTGAGACATTATATTTTGAGACACCCACTTAAAGATAATATTTAAGACAATACACAAGATTCTTTTTGTCTTAAGTTAAGACAATTGACTCAAATATTGTCTTAAATATTGTCTTAAAACCCCCCTACATGAAGTAGTGTTCAATACATCATAAGTAGCATTCCAATCTACCTCATTTAGAGCATGAGGTGCACTTATATATAGAAACTCTAACATATCTAGTGTCCCAATGAAAGTCTTCATCATTTTGTATCAAGCCTCTTTCACACACTAAATTATGCAGTTGCTGGGATAATGTGAATAGCTTGTCATAATTGCATCAAATATGGAAAATCCTTTAGACCATTCAGGTTCATATCCACATAGGTCTCATGCCATACATATGATTTTTCGATTATGACTTGCAAATAGTACAAACAAATTCATCCACACTAAATTATGTGGTTGCTGGGATAACGTGAATAGCTTGTCATAATTGCATCAAATATGGAAAAGCCTTTAGACCATTCAGGTTCATATCCACATAGGTCTCATGCCATACATATGATTTTTCGGTTATGATTTGCAAATAGTACAAACAAATTCGTCCATTTCACCCAAACAACTAGCAGTATCCATAATAGATGGTTCTCCAATGTTAAATTTTTCACATAAACATTTCAACTACCTTTCGTTCGAAAGTATATATCATTCACTTATTCATAATAATGTTGAGAAGTGAAAAACTTAGCCACATTAAATACATGTAAGTTTATAAATCTCATATCTAAATATTTAATCACTTTTAGAACAAAACATTTCCCCAAAAGAATACAATCATCTAGCAGCCCCGATATTTTCATCTTTGGAAAACTTTGGAACCTCAATGGATGTAAATGCACCATACTTATTCTATTTGCAAATTCAAGGGTTCTTCTTTATGATTTAACTAAATGACAATACATGTGCACTACATCTACACCAAAAATGCTTCCGAAAAATGTTTACGAAGCATGCTAATAGAAACATCTAAAGTAGTGCCAATAGATGTAATATCAACATGATCCTCTTCAAAATTTTGATTAAATTTATTTAATTCAACAAGAATGTATGCAAGTACATGGATGCAAAATTGCACTTGAAATATTGTTTCCAACTCATACATTTTTTCTCTCCTACCTCCCAATCCTTTAACAAAGAATGCATGATTTTAACAAGTATTCTCATGACCTTTTCTCTAAAGACCCTCCTAGTTTGGTGAATTTGTAAGGCCACTAACTTAGTGATTTGAAATGCATACATTAGCTCTCTCAATTTTCTATGTTATTTAGTTGATTTGCCAATTCATGAACAAAAATTGTTTCTAAATTTGTTAATATATTGCAAATATGGATAATATCAGATGAATCATTAGTTGTTAATCCTTCCCTATGAGCTATGCAATGGATAACTAATAAATGAGGAGCATACGAAGATTAGAAGATAAACCCTCATGAATACCGGATGCACCATCTGAACTAAAACCAACAAACTTCATCAAATATAAATCCATTTATGCTAAAAGAATTCTCATTAGATCATACATACATTGAGTTATTCTATCCTTTAATTGAAGCAAACATATAAACTTTGTTAAACATAAACATTTAATTGGTGTTCCATTCATCAAATATGTAATATAAACAATCAATTGGTGTTTCATAATTTGATCAGTACTTTCATAAACTAAAATTGAGTAAAATGGGCCAATGTAAAATCCCCTCTTTTAACTTGTTCCAGTGCACCTCTTTAGCAGCTTGAAGAAACTTTTTTCTTGGTAGGGTATTTGTGTATGAAAAATATTCATCTATTGGAAGCACATGTGTAGTGCATTTATACATACTCAAATCACATATTAACTTATGCATTTTTAAAGATAAATCATGTATAGCAACAAAATACATGTTTAACATAGTTACCGATCAAACCAGAAAATTACCAAGTACCCATTTTTTTGATATAGCAAAAAATCACTCAATTTTGAAAAGTGGTGATTCATATCACATCTTTGTTTTTTCAAGCATATGTTTGGCACTTTAAATTTCATTATGAACACTTTTTCTAAATGTTGGTGATTTTCATGTTGATTTTGAAAAAGTGTTGATGTAGCATCATCCCATTTTTTTCTGGAGCATATTTTTAACAATTTTAATTTTTATATATATGAAGTATGAACATTTTTTTAAATGTTAGTGATTTTCATAGTGATTTTGAAAAGTGTTGAGAGAAATCAACCCCTTTTCTTAGAAGGATTATTTTTGACACTTTTATTTGTCTCATGTATTTAGCGTGGATAATTTTTTTTAAACATTAGTGATTTTCCTATGAATTTTGAAAATCATCATTTTTTAAAGCATATTTTTTTACATTTAAAATTTTCTTATGTCCTAAGTATGCACATTTTTTTTTAAATGTTGATTATTTAACAATTTTTCCAGTTATCTTATTCCTCTTCTTGTTTTTCATTCTAAGATATTTGTTTTATCTTTTTGTTTTTTTAGGAATTTGCAAAATTTAAAACAAAATAGTGACATTAATATTTTGAGGTTAAGATTTTTATAAATTTATATATAGTTAATTAATACTTTAATACACCAAAATAATGGTTACTAAAATATATAATTATATATATATATATATATATATATATATATATATATATATATATATATATATATATATATATTATATATATATATATATATATATATATGTGTGTGTGAGAATTAAATAATTTCAAAATTAAAAAATCAAAGACAATTTAAAAATTAAAATTAAAAATTAAAATAAAACGAATAAAAAAATGAGTTAAAAACATTTATAAGAAATATTTCGGCGTAAATCACATGCAGAAAATATCTTTGGACACATTCGAACCAACTAGTGTGGTACATCGTCAGGACAAGTTGAAGAAATAGATCCAGCTTAGCATGTTAAATAGTCTGAGCAGAGCCTCCAACAGCTAACTTGACCAACGACTAATTTTGACTTTAGGACCAAGGTCATAAAAATTATTATGGAAATTAGTTATATTAGGTAACCAATAAATATCTAAAATATTTTTAAATGGTGTTAATGGTTACTTAAAAAGATATTAATAATTAAAAATTATAAGTTATATAGTATTTACATGGGAATTAGTTATGT
>APFE030314454.1:0-17110 GCA_000404065.3 Pinus taeda | reverse complement strand
AATACACATATAGATATATCTATCTTAATATAAACAATATTAGTTAATCACATTTCTTAATTTTTGTGATGGCATTCAATAATACAATATTTTATTAGTTATTTTAATTTTGTGTTGAGATCTTTGTCTTTGTTATTTTTTGTTTAATTAAACTATATTTAAACTAAGCGACAGGTACTAGCTACTATGTAGCTCTTGTTTATATACTTATTTATTATTATTATTAATTTTCTTAGGGTTTGTGTGGATCATCAACTAGTAACCCGACCTCATTATGTGTCAATTTGATAGTTGATTTTAAAGTTATTGTTATAATGGATAAGTCTTCCCCACAACGTATGAATCTCATGATTCATTTTTAAGATTTCATTACAATAGGTCGATTTCACCTACACCACATGTCAATTTCATGGCTGATTTTTAAATTTTTGTTGCAATGTGTAAAGTTGTCTTAGGCTAAGAATTTAAAATAACTATACTTTTAGCATTTAAAAAAGAAATTACACTTGGTATAATGACTCTTTTATTCAGGTGTTCATTTTTAATGACTTTTTAGTCATATAATTTTTTGATAATACCATGGTTTAAATATATTGAAAACTTAAGGTTTTTTGTAGTCATGATATTTGGTTTTAATTCCATGGTTGAAGAATTGTCAAAATTTTGAATCTAGAGGAGAAGGAAAGAATCTTCGAAGAGGGACCATATTTTATGAATAATGCGGGGTTATTCATGAGACATTGGGAGGAGAGGTACAACCCAGATGCAGAAAAACTGCTTGCTGCTCCTGTATGGGTTCATTTGTTTGGATTACCATCAGAGTTTTGGAACCCTGAGATTCTAGAAGGAATCGGAAACTCAATAGGGGCTTTTGTCAAAGTTGCAGAATCAACCAAAAGGGGAAAATTTACATCCTATGCTAGGATCTGCGTATATATGAATATAGCAGAATCTTTGCCTGAATTTGTGGAAGTGGAGTATCATGATGAAATTTGGCAGCAACCATTAGATTACGAGCACATACCCTTTCAATGTCATAAATTCCACGAATATGGACACCTGTACAGAGAATGCCCTCAGAACAGGGAAGGAGAGCTTAAAAGAATAATAGAAGAAGAGAAAAGGAAAACAGCGGCAACTGAGACAGAAGAGAGGGGTTTTCAGGAAGTCCACAGGAGACAGAAACCGCGGACCGAGGGACAAAAAGAGAAAACAAAAGGAAAAAACATCCCAGAGGAAAATCAAAACAAATTCCAAGCCCTCCAAGACGAGGAGAGGAGATAGAAGAAGGTAAACAGGAAGACCCGGTTATGGAAACTGTCCCGATGGAAATCATAGCGGATACCCTAGGCAAATCCAACAGCCAAACGAAAGAAACTGAAGTTGAAATCGGTGATCACCAGGATAAAACAGAAAAGCAACCTACACAAGGGTCAGACAAGCAGAAAGAGAACGGGACCGAAGAAGAGCGGATAATGAAAAAACTATTGCAAGAATGGAGGCATTTAGATGAGAGATTCATTCCTGAAATCCAAAAACAGCAATATAAGGAGGCCTATCAAAAATTTAAGGAGAAGAAAGGGGGATCGATGGAGATAGGACCGGAACAATCAGAAGCGTCAGGGTCTCAGACCGTAGGATTGGACGGACATGGCAAAGGAGGAAGGAAAAGAGGGAGGAAACCCATGAATGAGACGATCCAAGCAGTAGGGGAAACTCTTGTCAATTCCGGAAAAGTAATACCTCTGTCTGAGGTATTTCACCCCCCTCCTAAAAAGTTTTAAATGATTATCACGAGCTGGAACATAAGGGGACTTAACAGTAAAGGAAAACAGAGGTACCTGAAGGAGAGGCTGGAGAGAGATAAACCGAGTATAATGTTGATTCAAGAAACCAAAATGAATCAACAGCAGATACAGGAAATCTTGGACAAATCTAAATCAAAATTTGAAGTCATGGCACAGGACCCAGAGGAGTCAGCTGGTGGTTTAGCAATTCTATGGAATTCAGAGGAGGTCATTTTCGAAAATTAGATCAGCCTTCCCAAAATCCTTTCTAGAGTGTGTAGGATAGTAGGAACGACGGAAAGAATCCTCATTTCCGGAGTGTATGGCCCTCACCTTCCTAGGGGCCGAAAAGTGTTTATGAGGAATATTCAGGCAGTAAGAAAATTAATCCTGGACGATTTATGGATAATAGGCAGAGATTTCAATTTGATCCGAGATTTAGGAGAGAAACGAGGAGGCATCAGGAGACAGGATCCAAGTATGGATGATTTCAATGAACTCATAACAAATCTAAGACTAGTAGACACTCCAACAACAAATGGTGTGTTCACCTGGAATAACAGGAGGGGTGGCAGGAATTAGATTGCATCAAAGCTGGATAGATTCCTCCTATCTGAGCAACTTCTGAATAGGGATGTCTTCATAGAGGCCAAAATCCTCCCAGGCTTAGGATCTGATCATTGGCCGATATGTTTAGAAATTGACATTAAAAAAATCAAAAGCAAGAAACCTTTCCATTTTGAGTCCTTTTGGCTCAGAAATCCAGATTTTCTCAACAAAATAGAAGAATGGTGGATCCAGAGTCAAGTAAGAGGACAATGCAAAATGCATACTTTCCAATTAAGGCTTAAGGAAATAAAAAACAAAATTAGAAAATGGAACAAGGAGGAATTTGGGAATATCTTTGAGGACAAACAAAAACTTGAAAAGGCAATGGAGGAGGTACAGCAGCAAATTATCTTGGAGGGAAGAGATGAAGAAAGGAGTAAGGAGGAGAGCAGTTTAATAAGCCAGCTGGAGGAAAGGAGAAAACAGGAGGAGATCCTATGGAGACAAAAGTCCAGAATAAATTGGCTACGGGAAGGAGAGAGGAATACTAAATTCTTTCATCAAGCAATGATTCAACACAGGCAGCGGAACCGGATCTTCTCAATCAAAAATGAAGCAGGAGAGAGAGTAATAGAACAAGATGGAATAGAGCAAGTCCTAGTTGATTACCATAAGGGGATCCTCACCGAAACCCAGGATGATAGAGGGGAAGCAATAAATCAAATCTGTAAGGAAATCCCAAAAATGATCATAGATGAGCAGAACAAAGCCGTCATGCGCGCATCAACACTAGCAGAAGTCGAAGAGGTGATTATGAACATGAAAAAAGGAAAAGCACCGGGTCCGGATGGCTTTACGGCCGAATTTTATCAAGCTGGATGGAAGTTTCTAGGACAGGACATCCTGGAAGTTGTTGAAGAATATCGGATAAAGCACAGAATGTGGTCAGGTATTAATTCCACCTTTTTAACTTTGATTCCTAAAACTAATAATTCTGAGGAAGCTCAAGGATTTCGACCTATTGCCCTGTGCAACGTTATTTATAAAATAATTGCTACACTGGTGGCAAAAAGATTGAAACCGCTCCTCCCAAGCATCATCTCCCCTGAAAAAACGGGTTTTGTTGAAGGAAGGAAAATACTAGATGGTTTAGTGGTGGCCCAAGAGATGATTCATTCCCTCAATCAACACAAGCGGAAAGGAATGATGATTAAATTGGATCTCTCAAAGGTGTATGATCGCCTGAATTGGAGGTATCTCTGTGCGGTGATGGAAGCATACGGTTTTGAAAAGCGCTGGATTGAATGGGTATTCAGTATGGTCTCCACCCCCATTTTCTCAATTTTGGTCAATGGTACCCCAACAAAGCCCTTTAATGCCTCTAGGGGTATAAGGCAAGGTGATCCATTATCACCCTTTCTCTTTATTCTAGCAGCAGATGGACTCGGGAGAATCATAAAAAGAGAATCTAGGAGAAATAAGCTCAGAGGACTAAAGCTTTGGGGAAACAATTTAGCTATCACACATCAACAATTTGTTGATGATATAATGTTATTCGGAGAAGTCAGTCTTAGGGAGGTCAGGATAATCAAGGAAGTTTTGGAGGTTTTTACGGAAGCTTCTGGCATGGAGATCAATAGGGAGAAATCGTGCACTTTCATTTTTAACACCCCGGAGGCAATAAAGGCCCACCTCACAAGAATCTTGGGATTCAAACAAGGAGAACTACCTACTAAGTATCTAGGTAATCAACTGGACATACATCCAACGCGCATGAAGAATTGGCAGGAGGTTATTAACAAAATAAAAAGGAGGTTATCAAACTGGTCGTTCAGATCTCTGAACATCGCCAGCCGCATAGTTCTTCTAAAGGCTGTTCTCCAATCAATTCCAGTGTATACCCTATCTATAAGAGCAGCCTCGAAAGGCGTTTGTGCAAAACTAAGGGAGATTTTTGGAAAGTTTGTCTGGGGAGGTCCAACTCAACAGAGGAAATGGGCCCTCGTTTCTTGGGCAAATCTAATCCAAAGGAAGGAAGAAGGAGGTCTGGGGGTGAGGGATCCTGAAATTCTAAATAAAGTTCTAGGGGAAAAATTATGGTGGAGATGGCTGCAAGGAGGGACAGATGTATGGAAGAAAATTTTGGAATACAAATATAATATGCCGGAACAAACATATGAAAAATTGAGAATCGAAAACACCCCAAAAGGATCATCAATTTGGAATTTGGCGAGCCAGAATAGAGAATTGATAAACCAGTATGCATTCTAGGAGATCCGGGGGGGAGAGAAAGCAAATTTTTTGGAATATGGATGGCAACAAAAAAGAAAGATGAATGAAATACAAACCCTTCAAGATCTTCAACAGAGAGCACAGAGGATAGGGATGGATAATGTAAAGGACTATTGGGTGGAAGAAGAAAACAAAGAAATATGGAGAAAATGGAAAAAAATAGGAGAATGGACTGAAAATATAAATAGGGAGATAGAGGAAAGTTACCTTAGAGAAATGGATCTTAGGAAAATACAAAACAGGACTGGGGAGGACATCCTAAGATGGGGCAAAACAATGAGAGGGTCTTTCACAGTAAAGGAAGCCTACTTCTTGACAACAAGGCAGAATCATGCTGAAGAAGATCAAGATTGGAAGAAGATTTGGGAAGGAAAATGGTGGCCAAAAGTCACAATCTTTGCTTGGTTGGTTAGCAAAGGAAAGATTTTAACCTGGGATAAAATCATAAAGAGGGGTTTTCAAGGCCTGTCAAGATGCAGCCTCTGTAACAGGGAAGCAGAAAATCAAGAACACCTTCTAAATAAGTGTCCTTTCGCGGAAAGCATATGGGAGAAGATCAGATTTCTATTTGGTAGAACAATGAGAGACCAGACTAATATTCGCAAGACCATAGGTCAATGGGGAACAGGGCAATTCCACAGTAAAGTGGTCAGAAGAATATGGAGTCTAGCGGTTGGCTTTGTGATCTGGTTCATATGGAAGGAGTGCAATAAAAGAATATTTAGGGGGCAAAACAGTAGGCCAGAAAAGGTTTGGGAAGAGATAAGTAAAGCAATCAGGGAAACTGTGCTTTCAGACAGATGGGATGAGGAAGATTGGAAGATGGACCAACATGAAGGAAGAATAGCCTCATTGCTAAACTTAGAATTTAGTTTGATCTACCCAAGAAAAGAGAGGCAAACCAACCCAGAGGCTCAAAGTCCCAATCATTTTAGCTACCCCAGGATTCACTCCATCAAATTGAACTTCGATGGAGCTTCGAAGGGTAATCCAGGCCCGACAGGTCTTGGAGGTATCTTCCGGGATGGAAAAGCAAAAACCAAATGGGTTTTTGCTGAATGGGTAGAAGAGATGACAAACAACAAAGCTGAACTTTGCGCTGTTCACGAAGGCCTGAGGATAGCTGTTCGAAATAGGTACCTGAACCTGGAAATTGAAGGGGATTCGCAAATCACGATTGAGATCCTGCGGAAACTCAAGGATGGGCAGAGGTGGGATAAAGTCGCTAAAAGTTGGAGGACAACAGCTATCATCAAAGACATTGAGGAACTCTTAAACAAGATTGATTACAAGACCATCAATCATGTCTGACGAGATGGAAACAAGGCGGCGGATTTCCTAGCAAATTGGGTTAGCAAGGAAGCAGGCAGTAAAGTGGATAGAAGTTGGACATCCCTAGAGAGAGATCATAGCTGGGACGGCCTCAAAATAATTTTAAACCATGATCATGACGAAGCAACAAAGGACACTACAGGAGGAAACTGAGCGCCCGATCGGGCTAGATGAGCTGGCAAGGAAGGAAATTATGAATCGGCGGCGCATGGATCAGGCTGCATCAGGTGAAGATCAAGGCATTATGGCCATAGGCAAGTGGAACGGCCGACAGAGTAGTGGAGAGGGTCCAGTGACTGATGGAAGGGACAGAAGGTCGGTGAAGGCTTCAGCTCATAATGACGCGGGCCTCGGGCTAATCCAATGGCATAAAACAGTAATTGATACCGCCATTCTGAGGAGTCGTGAGAGCATAGGGTGGCGACGGGAACAACGCCGAGAGCAGAGAATTTCACCTCATACCAGGCACTCAGGACGCTGCTGCAGGTTGAACAGGCCCCGGAGGGAAGAGGGTGGAGGTTATTGCAGCGGGCGAAGGGAGATGGAGGCGGAAGGAAGTGGGAACGCGAGGAGATGGATGCGTAGTAGTGGCCATGAAGATCAGAGCAAGCCCGAAGAAGACAGGAAAGGAAAACGAAAGGTGGAAGATGTAGTGCAGGCGAAAATGCAGGTGTTTGAGATATCGGAAGGCGAGAGCGAGGAACTGGAGAAAGACCAGGAGAATGTTGGGTGGAGAGGCCAATGGAAATACCACCCTGCAGACGAAATCGAAGAAACAAGAGATGTCCCAGGCCAGTCGGCAGGCAGAGGCAGGGGAGGCTCCCGAGGAAGGAAGGGTCACAGAGGCAGAGGCGATCGTCGGAGGAAAGACTTGGCGGAGGGGAGAAGCCGACAAGGACGGCAATGCAGCCCCAATCTGGAGGAGGCGGCTGAGCCTGCGAGGGGTGATGAGATGAGGCAGACAAGGCAAACTATTGGGAACAGAGTCAGAATAGCTGAGAAGGAGTATAGGGAGAAGTCCAATCCCAAGATCAGGAGAATTATGGAACACTGGGAAGAAGAAGCCATCCAAGCACAATCTGAAGAAGAGATGGAGGATTGGATTGCTCTCATGCCTGACCCTGGTCATACCAGAGGCAGAATGACCCTTTACAAGGAGTCTCTTCACTTGTACTGGGTCATGAAAAGGCTCATGGCTAAAGCCTTGGAACAGGTCGCCATGGAGATGGCTGAGATGGTCTAGAGTATTCCAAATGTGAAAAAAGAATTGAAGGATATAGTCATAACCCTGCTCATGCAAGAGAAAAGACTGGAGGACCTACAACAACAGCTGGTGGCAAGTGGAGCACTGGTGAAGAAGGAGAAAGTTCAGCAAGCTGAACCAGAAAAATAATGATCAAAGGCATGTTCTGTTTTGATATAGGATCTGCTTACTTTACTTTACTTTAGGCATGCAGAAATATGATGTTTTTATAAATAGGAAGCAGTATATAGTTAGAAATAGGGAGAAAGACAAAGGGTATAAAACCAGGAAAGAACAGTTTCAAACATTCTATTTTTGGGCTGCTGTGAAGAATTATCGGTGGTCAATAAACCCGGTTTCCCTCCGGGGCAGGGTGAGACCACCCTGACTTTTTAATGTTTTTTTGTGTTAATAGAAACCGGAACTACCCAACTTACAAAAAAAAGAAGAATTGTCAAAATTTTAAGGTTTTTCTAATCACGTTATTTTATCTTTAATGCTATGGTTGAAAACCATTACAAATATTTTATCTTTAATGTAATGACTGAAAATTGTTAGAATTATAGGGCTTTTCAAAGACATGATATTTTATCTTTAATGTCATGATTGAAAGTTGTTGCAATTTTAAGGTTTTTCAGAGATTTGATATTTTATCTTTAACACCATTGCTAAAATATATTGAAAATTTACCCCGAGAGCAAAAAAAATATTATTCAGCATCAACGCTTTTCGATTTCAATGTGTTTTTTGCACCAAACAAAATGGATTTTATTTCTTTTTAGTATTATTTTTTAAAAATATTGAAAATTTACTCAGAAAAAAAAAGTGGTGATGCAAAATCAACACTTTGTGTTTTCAGGTTGTTTTTGCATGTTTTTTTTTTGTTTTTTTGCTAGACTTCTCGTTTTGAGGTAATAGTTCTCGTTTGATCAGTAATTATGTTGTTTTCAATCATTGATATAATTATCTCCTTCTCAACATCTATCGTTAGTTCTATATGTTTAGTGATTGGAATATTGGTTCGTTTTATTTTTCCCTCCAAAAGTTGTAAAAAACAATTATGAGATTTTGATTTTTCATGGCCACTTAAACCATTAACTTGAATAGTGGTAGTTCCCTTTTCTGTAAATGGAGTCTCACTTTTAAATTTAACACATAAAGAACATTTTATCCTTTCATTACCATTACAATATTTTACAACATTAGTCCATGGAAATCTTGTATATCATTTAGATTTGAATATTATTTTGTGTTTCTTTGATGGGTTTTCTCTTTCAACAAGCTTTACACTATTCGATTCATCATATTCATGCAGATGAGCATGAACTTCATTTAAAATATTACATGGCTTACTAGAATGTTGTTTAATGGAAAATGATTTAACAATTAACAATTCTCTTTTATCCTTCTTAGGACAATGAATAGGAGATATTTTTCAAGATTTACACCTATTAAATAAATAAAAACAATACAATAAGTAAATACATAAATTAAAAATCCCTTAGCAAGATTGAGATAGACAAAACTAAACCTTAGCAAGATGCCATAGGATTTGGCTATCGATTTCTTGATAGGTTATTCATTGTTTTGTTGAATTATGTTTTGTAACATTCAAGGAAACATGTAGCTTTATGACACAGAACAAACGCTTCATGAAGAATGGTACTTGAACAAGAAATCCATATGGATTCAAGCAACAAAGCAAAACAAGAAACACTTTGAATGAGAGAAGTATAGTTTTGGAGTCTAATATTGTTGGTATAAGATAGATATTATTTTCATAGTTGGTAGATTCATGCAATTATGACAATAAAAATTTCCACCATTAACAATGTAGAAAACAACTCCAATACCCATTCCTGGGATGGAAGGATGGAAAGCAGTTGCATTAAGGGTATCTAGCTACAATGTTGATTTCCTGGGGGCATGAATTCTATGGTGCCCAAGATACATTTTGTGACCATGAAGGTTGTCATTACTTCAAGGATTGTTGCATTAAAGAATCCATAGAATAAAAAATCGAATGCTAATGAAGATATGAGGTGGATAATGAAGAATACCTTCTAGTCTAGCGTCGAACAATAAATTTTCTTTTGTCGATGATGGGTTGGAATTCAAATGAAAATAGAAAAAATGGATGCAGGGAAAGAGTGCTCAAGGATAATCAAGGAGGGGCAAGAGCACGCATAGAGTTGTTGAATGGGTATTCATTATGCTCTGCCACCCTGTGCTAGGTGTAATAGTACCGTGAATGTTGCATGTATTATTGTTGCAGCTTACATCATGTTGGCGTAAGTTTGGGGCCTCAGGGAAATGTCCCCAAATCATGATGTAACTATTAAATCGTATGAGGTAATATGGACTTTAACTGGTCTCTTCTACAAAATTTTCACTATTTAGAGTGATTTATGCGTTGTTCCACACTTGAAAATTTTGTAAACTTTAAAAAGTATTGACAAGTTATTAAAAATATTTCCCTCCTTTTGAAATATAGGAATTTAATCAAACCATTGTAATTGATGAGTGATTTTGATATTTTAATTTTTTTTCGAAGTTTTGAAAGAGTTTGAACACTATAAAGCCAAGGGTTGTTGTGGTTACAAGCCCGGACATCAGGAATATACTCCATTCTATTTGTTTGCTCGTAGAAGAAAAAATAACCAAAATCTCAGCCTGACTCATGGCATATATGATTAATAACTTATATATGCCATATGTCCAGTTACCATGGCCTCCATCTAACTGTGAATTCTGTTCATTTCCATCCTCTATATCATTTACGAGAAGTAGTTCAGATGGATTGGGATGTGCTATATCTAATTGTGAATTCTCTCCATTACCATCATCTACCACATTCAATCGAAGCACCTCATTATTGTTATGAACTTTGATGAGTTGCATCATGTCAATATCAATAACAACATGATTTATAGTATACTTCATTGGTATCTTCTCATACTCCAACTCTCGTGGTGTGAAGACATCATCGCAATTGCCATTTATCTCGATGTCTCTTTCAAAATTGTTTAGATGATCTACCATGAGTAATCTGATTGGCCAAATGAAGCATACAATGAGTAACTCCATTTCATATGTATATTAGCTTGAAACAAAACCATGCAAAAAAATCAATTTATGAATGACAAAAGATATGAGCTTGAGATCTCGAAGCATTCTCAATTCCTATTCTCTCACAATTTCGACACCATAACAAAGGAAAAATTATGAAAAGGTTTATTTTGAAATTTTGGCACTGAAATATTACCATACTTATGCATAACGTCTTTTCTGAAAGAATATGGTATCCACTATTGGGTGAAGTAGTACAGAACTCTCGGGACATGATGTTGATCTAGGGATTTTCATAGCGATGAGGGTGGAAGAACGACTGAAAACTGAAGCTAGGCTAATAGAGAACATCCCCCCCTGGTTGACTAAACCTGAGCCCAACATGGACCAGAAGGACCAGTTGACACGGAAGCTTAACATGTTGTTGGATGTTCAAAATGTTGTCAAATCACAATATCTTTGGTATCTGAATGGGCCAGTTGTTGCAGAAGTATATTAAAATCCTTAAATATTTTCAAGCTTGAAAGTTTAGTTCATGAAAAAACTTACAATTAATCGTGGATGTTCTAAATGTCATTGAATCACAATTTATGTTGCAGTTGTGTGAGGAAAGGGATGTATCTATACATAGATATTGAAAGCAATTAAAACAGCTTGAAAGATATGCCGAAAGGGTTGTGGGAAAAAGGTGTCACAGAAGTTATTCCAAATTAATATCATCTACGAATATTTTATTTGTTAACACCAGTTACTCTCCCAACATTTGTGCAACCAAACGTAGATATTTTCAATGAACCTAAGGACAGCCTTGTAAATGGTGATGTGATACTCACTAATACATTAAGATATAGAGGAAACTATTGAGATGAGTATTAGAGGAGCTCAATATGGTCAACAAGGGTATACCTAAACTAACCTATGAGGTTTAATTTACTTTTACTTCAACTAGTGGCATCTATTTTGAACTAGGCAGAAGCACCTACTTAGAATATTTGTCCAATCCAACAGTGATCATATATTTGTATGTTAAGTTGAATACTTAGGGATTCCTTGGAAAATGACTCATAAGAATCCCTCCATAATTGATAATGCAATCAATTAAGAACAATTTATTCACACAGAAGCTAAATATGAGTATTAAAGTGACCATTGGATATTTTTTCTTCTTATAATAATATTCAACAAATGGTGTCCCAAAACAAGAGCAAACGAATGAACATAGCCGCACCACTGGATCGATCAAAGCACTAATCAAACTTGTTTTATTCTCTGTAATCAATTACACAATACCTATAAAAATGTGCTTCCTAGTACAATAATATTCAGCAAATGGTGTCCCTAAGTGAAACTGAATCAAGAAAAGGAGGAAATGAAGGCACAGAGTAGTACCAGAGGATAAAATCACTAGTTGAATCCTTGTTCTATTATCTACATTCAAATGATAACAGCACGAGTTAAATAATGCCCTTTTTTTGTAAGTGAGATCCAACCCAAGATATATTGTACTCCACTAGACTGAATCTCTAAAATGACATTGTAGGATCTGACATGAGATTCTCCTCTCCCCCATAGTTCTTATCAGTTGAATAAAGTTTCACAAAGTAATACATTGAAACTAAAGATGAGTTATAAATATATCTTTCGAAAGAAACAGTGCTTATCCAGCAAGAGTGTCCTAGGAAAAAAACTGGATTGAAATAGAGGAAAGTGACAAACAATGAACATAGCATAACCAGAGTGGGATGGATGAATAATTTTGAATAGACACCGTGACCCATCATCCTTAATAATATTCAGTTTGCATCTAATAGGTTGGTGAATTATTCATGGGTGTATGCTAAAGTGCTCATAGAACATTTCAAAGAAATTGCTAGGTGGATCCACCAGATTAAGTGGGAGTCTAGTACTACAGTAGAGTAGAAAATTAAAAGTATCATTGAACGTTGTGGCTATAAATTCCTTACCTATTGTTAGGTAGGTCCATGGCATAGGATAGTATTCCAAGGAAAAGATAACAGTGAAAAATCCCTCCTGAGGACACTAGTATATGTATGTGTAATGGTAGACGTCGGGGGCATAAGTGATGGATCCCATGTGCATTGTATTTATTGAGCATTAAGATGTACTAATAATAGTTTCTTTTTAAGAAAATGATATACATCAAACAAAATATGTTTACCATATGTTTACAGAAATTTAATTCGACATAATGTGTGTGTGTGTATATATATATATATATAGAGAGAGAGAGAGAGAGATGTACTAATGATAGTTTCTTTTAATAGAATGATACACATCACCACAAGATAATTTTACAGTATGTTTAAAAAAATAATAATTGGACATAATAATAAAAATATATTATATATTATATATATATATATATATAATATATATAATATATATATATATATAGATAGATATATAGATATAATTTTGTAAAATGTATTATTCATATTTATATAAAATTTAACTAATATTAATATACTTCTAAATAAATATACCAAATTTTTTTAATTTTAACCTAGTGATACAGGTACATAAGAATGATGGAGTTCATCTATGGTGACCAGGGTTTTGTAGATGGTCTTTGTTATTCGACTACATTGCATGGAAGGAAATTATGCCTTCTCATGTTTTTGGGTCCTCTACCAGTGACAAGGGTGATCAGATATTCGTGGATGCCTCTCCATGAGAGCCATGTGACATATATAGAGTGGTTCAGATTTAGATATGCTATATCAGTCTTTCAAGTTATTTTAGGCTTTGAAATGTTGCAACCCAAATAGATCTGAATCGTACATTGGGGAATATGCAACCTACATTAAGTGTGATCCCAAACTAGTTGGAACGCACGGGAAAAGAGGAACTTTATGGAGTATAAATATGCTTGATCAACAAGTGCCTTTTTCTCTCCTTTATCATGGTAGCCAAATCAAAGTCATTGTGATAGAAAATTTATCAGTTACATCTCTTTTTTAAATCAGAACAATGGATCGCAAGTTGGATCCTCGTGCTTCAATCTTATGTGTATGGTTATCACAATGTGCTCCAAGATCAATTTTTTCTCCCATCCTTTAGTCACCAGATCTATTATTCTAATGGAGATCCAAAGGAGATGCAAGAAGAGAAGAAACTACAATGTCCAAGTCTAGCTATGGAGGAGTTTTTCCTCGTTTTTGTCAAAACCCTTAATGGGAAATTGATACTGCTAGGAGTCTAGGGAATAGATCTAGTAAAAGATCTGAAGTAGTGTGTTAGAAATTTATCATGTATACCAATATCCTTACAAGGTCTGATTTTTAAAGAAAATTGCTACAAGATGACATTCAACTAGAAGACTATGGCATGCAAAGGAACTCCACCATTCTACTAAACTTAAGGTTGCGAGGTGGAGCCCTGAGAGTGAGCTTTTCATTTATATCATCTTCTATCCTAAGGGGTTTAAGTTAATTTAAGGACACATTGAAAGGAAAATATGCCACACCAGATAAACAATCCTCAAATATGACAATTGCATGTCCCTACCTAGTTGAGAGGATGGAAAAAACTCGAGATCTGTCAATAAATTTGTAAAAGTGAGTGGTATTTTGACTGGTCTATAGGGAAAAGCTATCATTTTCCATTTTAATGGTTTTTGGCCAACGTCTAAATATCTCAATCAGTGGATCTATCTCAACTAGACTAGAAATTGTGATATTTACCTGTGCGCGAAGGGACTTTTTGTGGTTCAGTTTGACAATTAAAAAGACTTGGAATATGTCATAAATGAAGGACCATGGTTTTGGGGAAGGGTGGGTCTCTTTGTAACTCCATGCTTTCATGAATTCGATGTCAATATAATGGTGGTTACAAAAATCTCATTATGGGTAAGGTTACATAATATCCCTCTTCCTTTTTGGCACCACCAGGTCTTAGAAAGCATTGGAAATTCATTGGGGAGATTCCTAAAGATGGATTGGGAAAGAATGGACTAAGGTATATTTACTTTTTCATGTATATGTGTGGAGATAGACTTAAGAAAAGGTCTCCCAGATCGTGTCCATATGACTCGCCAAGATTTTAAGTGGAAACAATGATAAGATTTCAAAAATGACACTTTTAGGTGTCACAATTGTCATTAGACAAGGCACTTGCAGAATACATGCCCACAAGCGAAGAAAAGAACAAAAAAAAGATCACAAAAGCCAAAAGTATGGAAATTTCTACATCCACACTCCCCTATTAATGACAATGAAGAAATGAACAAGAGTCAACAACAATGAGAGGCATAGACTTAACAAGGTCCGAAAAGGAAGGAGGGAGAAGAGAAGCAAAAGGACTCGGCCAAACATACAAAGGAACCCAATTCCTTAGCGGTGGTCTAAACTCTAGGAAATAAGCATGAGGAAAAGGCCTATAGACAAGGTACAGGTGGAATAAACAAACACACATTTCCGAGAGTTTGTATTATGACATGGAAGTTCCAGCAATGGTAGGAGAAGAGATGGAAATTGTTATGACTACCCCATCTTCTGTGGCATGGCACAAAGTTCAAGAGAAAAAGGGTAAAAAGGAGAATACGAGTTTATCTCGGTAGCTATAGATTTTGGTAGCCTGGCTACAATGAGGGTTTCAAGAACCTACAAATCGTCCTAAGGGACAATTTATGAATGTACTTGTGCATCTTTTTATGTAGATTTTAATTTTTATTAATAGAAAGTTGTGATTTTTCCTCCAAAAAAACATATCAAATTTTTTTAAATAAAAGATATAGAAAAAATAAAAAGGATTTTGTACTAATTAAGTAATATATAATTTCATCATCTTATTAGTAGGGGAAATTGTAGCATTTTATTAGAATTACATGAGAATTTTATTTTTTGTGGGTAAAGGAATTACATTATATTAATAAAAATTCGAGACATAAGATACAAATAGAAATGCATGAGTAGTCATGTCTAAGAGGCTCCATGGGTAGAAGCATAAGGGTGACCATGTGCCCCAAGAATGGGAAACCAAATGGTCTTTCTTAAGTAAGAACTTTTTCAACCAATTCATTGTCCAAGAAAAACAAAACAAAGATGAATTGAATGGTGCTTTTACAAAGGATACTATAGCTACGGATTCTTGAACATTGACCATTGAAAAAAGAACATGGGACAAGAGCGAGAGATACAAAAATTTGAAATTTTTCATCCTTGTCGAGTGCCTCACAATTTGTTAAGAATTGATTCATCATTACTTAGACCCACTTCATCGACGTTCATGGTACTAGAAGGGCCCTCTTCTGGAAATTTCTCTTCAATATAGCAGAAAAGGAGGTCAGGGCATTGAGGAGCAGTCATATTACCAACTAGCAGAGCAACAAAGGATTGAATTGGAGTTCCCAAAAACCCATGAGCTAGAAAGCCATGCCCATCACCAACATAGATGCTTGAGAGTGATGGAGAGACTAGTTGGATAAAGTGTGATTCGAAGGGGCTATATGAGGGTGGTGAAGAAAGATCACGTGGGAAATTCATAACAAGGTCACGAGAAAGATGACAAAGAGAAGTAAGAATGTGGTTGGTGTGAGCATTCGACTTAGTAATTCTCTGTGTTTCCTTGTATCTTGTCCTTCCTTAAGTCCAGAGGTGGCAGGCTAAAATATTTCTAACCACCCAAAGCTCCTTTCCAAACCTACAAATTTCTACAGCTTCCATGACTACAACTTTTCACTTGATGTGCTACAGGATGTCTGTATCATAGACTTCTAGGTGCTCTTCCAGTGTAACTATTTCAGGTGGATGGCCCCACCCTTTCCCTCTACCACCATAATAGACATAACCCCTTTCCTTCACCATTGATTCTATTTGGGAGGCATAGGAGCTTCTTGAAGAAGCAGGAAGAACGATAACTAAGGGAGCAAAGTGAATGCAATTGTAGAGAGGAGCAAAGAGCATAATGTCGAGAGTGAAAGGATGGACGCTACAATAAGGAGTCATGGCGAGAGGCATTAATGGAGACATGTTCGTTTCTAGAGGAAAATTAATTTGGAGTGTGCGGAGAAGAAAACGAGGATGATAGTTAAAGTTGTGAGTAGTACACATGAAGAGTCGAGCCATAATGCTAGGCCGTGAGATAGATAATAACATCATAGTATGCATTGGGAATATAATTAGGTGTAATCATCTAGGGAACAACTAAATCCGAACATAAAATTACATGAAAAATACATTATTTACCATCATAGTATATTACAATAAATAAAAACCAATCTTATAAGCTTAAAGTAACATAGTTTTATATAAAAGAATACATTATGAATGAATGAATTTACCGCATATATTAATATATTAATGAGAAAAATACGTACATATAAACAATGAAATTACACAATTATATTTTCTTTGGCATGAGATATAATGGAAAGCCCAATATTCACCACCATTTATTATAACAAATAAGGAATATTTAGTGAACTAAGCGACTTGGTTTTACATAAAACAGTGTTGTATTAAGGAAACATTTAGGATTCTATGTATTTATATGAAATTACACAACAAGAATTGAATACTCCTGTTTTTTTATTAGATATGATAATAAGTTGTATTAAATTGAATATTATGAAGGTCATAAGGAATTAACAAAGAACATTTATATAGTGATTTATAGATAGATTTCCTCAATTTCAATAAAATTTCATCTTACAACTAAGCTTAAATATGAATGAGATTAATGGATTGGGAGGTGGGGCCCACACGGCAGTGAGTTAATTTTTCGAAGTAAAATTGAATTTTAATTAAAATAAAATGATCTTCAATGAGGAAAATATTAATAAGTTTGTGACTATTTTTTTATTGAAGAACTTGTTGTT
>APFE030314452.1:0-25411 GCA_000404065.3 Pinus taeda | reverse complement strand
CCAGAACACAGCAAGGATAAACATGGATTTCAAGAGAAGTAAGAAGCTTGCTCAACTGCTCGCCTGCTTACGTACTCACCCTGCTCAACTGCTTGCCTGCATACAGTACTCACCCTACTCAACTGCTTGCCTACATAAAAGTACGCATCCTGCTCAACTGCTAGCCTGCATACAAGTACGCATCCTGCTCAACTGCTAGCCTGCATACAAGTACGCACCCTGCTCAACTGCTAGCCTGCGTACCTCGCTCTGAGTCTATTGAACTGCCTGCGGTCATCCGCACCTGAAGCCCTTCTGTGCCTGCGTACCGGCGCACCTGAAAACCCTTCTGCGCCTGCTGACCGGCGTACCTGAAACCCTTCTGTTCCTGCGTACCGGTGCACCTGAAACCCTTCTGTGCCTGCGTACTGGTGCACCTGAAACCCTTCTGTGCCTGCGTACCAGCGCACCTGAAACCCTTCTATGCCTGCATACCGGCGCACCTGAAACTCTTCTGTGCCTACGTATGTACGCACTTTTCGCTCATTGTACCTGCGTACCTTCAGGCATAGATGATTTCAAGACTTCAGAAAGAACCCAGACAGTCATATCTACAGATCTGAACATGCACCGAAGAGATCTTAGTCCATCAGTAGATTCGCCTTATTTAGATCTAGACTAGATCTTACCCTCATAAGATATTCACCCAAACACATACTTAAGCCAAATGATCTCCTTTGCTTTATATAGGCAAGCTCTTCCTCAAATCAAGGATCATGTGGCTCAATAATAATAATAAAATAAACAATACCACGGGCCAAAACCATGATAACACAATACCGTCGGCTAAATACCATGAGAAACCCCATGTGTGGGCGCTTAACTGCCTTGAAGTGTGTGCACTGGGGGTACACACCCAATGAATGGGTATCCTGCGGGTATGAAGGCACTTTATATAAGACATGCCTACGTGTACGCACCTTTTGAACAGTGTCCCTGCGTACTCCTTATTTTCTTCAATATTTGAGAGTTGTTCATCAATGTTTGCTATTGACCTGTTGTACAGTGATTCATCACCTGTATGGGTTGCCATCAAGGACAACACTTTAGCCATAATGCCAACATGGGATGCACTACAAGTGGAATGACATAGTTGGTGTTGGATTGTTGATACAGTTCGTCATATATTTTGTCAATAGATGGTTAGTAGGGAAGTTCTTGAGGGTTGACTCAAACAAAGTTGTTATACAAGATATAGGTATTGTCTAGTCATAGCTAGATATAGGAGTAGGGGGGATGGGATCGAAAAATATGTTAATGCACCCTCTATTTGTTAGAAATGTTCTTGATATTCAAGATCCAATTTATATAAATATCATTAGGGCTTAGTGATTTAGGTTTCCCCGTCCAACTATTGAAACAAATTCTAAATTTGTTCATGAGGGGTGTATATTTCTTAGTGATGTTCACCTCCCAAACAGGTGGGCTAGACTTCATGGCTATCCAAATTAACAAGGAAGGAAATTGAATGGCCTTACCATAGCTTTCGTAATCCTAGTAGTTCGAATTGACACGGTCAGTTACATTGTCTGCCAAGTTGTATTCATGTATGAAATTCGCTATATCACTGATGGCTTTGAGGATTTTGAGTTTAAAGTCTAAGCTTCGAATGGATGAGGTGAGGCATAAGGTGAAAATTGTACAAATACAACTGACCAATGGTTCATGGACTTGATTAATAACCATACCCCGTGAATTTCCCCAATGCACCTCCAAGAAACTTCATGAGCCACTTATTGACATTGATTGTATTCAACACCTTAATTCCTTTGTAGGGTAGCCCAATTATCAGGTGGATGGTCGTACCATATATGTATTATGGATGACCCAAACAAAGTTTTCCACTGTGTTACCTATTGACTAGGTATCTCACGACCTCCTCTTTCACCCCCTACAGGTCTCCGACTAGCGGTGCACCAAGAATGTCGTGAATGCTACATTTTTCTAAGAAATCAGTCCAGACACTCCATTGATCTCCCATATTAGCCCATTTAAGTTAATATTCAAAATTATTTTCCCATGAAAGTTACTCAACCTTCACTTATTTGATGTTATGCATGCGAATTTCCAATTATGTCTTCCTGGCAAGGTCAAATCTTGCCTTAGTTCGAGGCTCGATTGTAATCTCTTCTCCATCGAACCTGGTTTTCCACTTTTCCATGGAGAAATAATCTCAGTATTCCTCTATTTGCAATCAATCAATAAGTTAAAATTCATAAATAACAAGGCTTGGTATATTAGGGATATCGTCCAAGTCGCAAAGGGTATCAGCTTGAATTTCAAGAAATATTTTCAATAAACCGAGGCTCTCTTTAATTTTTGTAGTAGTGGAATTGATTGTGCCATCATTATCACTTGTTTTATTCCCTCCTAAATGTCTCTTAAATTTATGATTGGCTCTTCTATCATCACCATACTCGTGCATTCCTTCTACTCACCAACTTTCCCGCAGAGTGGGTAGTAATTGTGAAATATTTTTAAATGACCTTCGTTGATCATATGAAGCTAATGATATGTGCAAACTGTGTGTCATGTAAAAAAAGGATGGTGGTACTTGATTAATCTGGCTGATGGGTCCCTCTTTTGTATTTTGTCGGTTATTCTATCAGGGTCATATGTTGGGTTCTTATACACGAGTGATTTTATGGACTGCTCCCAAATGAATAATCGATTTTATTTTTTCTTGGTTTACTGAAGTGTTGAATCATACTCGATATGCTTGTTATGCAGGATGTTGCTTCCATGATCCAAGTTGGTTTGTTACCTTGTTTTCTATCTATCTTTTATATTTATTTTTTTTGTCATTCCAAACATTGTTTTTCCCTTACGAAATTGTGAAGATCGAGCTCCCGCTCCATAATGTTGTTTTTGTCTAGTTACCTAGTACATCTTTCCTATTGTTTTTATTGGTGAACCTGTTTTTATGTCAGTTATATCTATAAATATATTTTTTTAATTATTTTTATTAATTTAATTTTAATACACAAAAATGAAAAGAATTTAATAACTTAATAAATTTTAATTAACTTTATTTTCTAATAGTTTAGTTTTTTCCATATTAAATGGTTATCCTTTTTCATCCATTATCCTATGGCTAACCTATGCTAAGTATTACTAGGGAATAAATATTTTAATTCAAGCACCATTAGCAAGTGATTTGGAAAGGCGCCCCTATAAGGCCTTCAATTGTATAGCTCCTGAAGGTGAGATGTCTTAAACAATGAATTTTCCTAACCATGCAATTTCAAGCTTCTTTGACTTGCCTTTTACTTTACTATCATATAGTAGAACTAAATTACCAAATTGAAAATGTTAAGCATTCAGGTTCCTATCATGCCATGTTTTTTTTGTTCCTTATTGACCTATTTATGCTAAACGGAATAAATTCAATCTTCCTCTAGTTGATGTAATTTTCTGAGTCATTCCACCTGTAACTTTGTATTATATTTTAGTATAGTCAACACGCTCTGTGAGTTTGATGAATAGTGAAATGGTACAACTATGTCCTTACCATAAATAAGTTTAAATGGTGTTGCTCCTATTGACTATTTATACGTTGTGTGATAGGCCCACATAACTGCTATAACTTTACCATCCCAGTCATCTATGTCGACATTACAAATTTTCATTAAACTTGTCTTCAGTGTTTTGTTGATTAACTTGACAATGTCGTTAGCTTGTGGATGATACTGAGTAGTCTTACGATGTTCAATCATGAAATTAATTGTCAATACTTGGATTGTATGATTTACAAAATGGGTTCCTCTATCGTTAATAAGAACCAAGGGGCATCCAAATCGTGTTACTATGTGTTCATAAAATTTCACTACAACTTCTTTAGTGCAGAATCTGTCTGGTTCGACTACTTCCCACTTTGATAGATATTTGATGGTAGTTATTATATATCTTTCTCCCATTCTCTTACCTATTTTGGGAAATGGTCTGACAAATTCAATCACCCATATCTCAAAAGGTAGTGAAGCGATAACTAAGTGCAGTGGAATTTGGTGTTTCGATAGAGGATGGCCCATTCTTGTACATATTTCAAATTTTTGTACATATTAATGATAATTGTGGAATAGTGTTGGCCACCATAGTCCTGCTTGCATTATCTTTCGTGCAGTTGTTTCTCCTTGGTAGTGTCATCCGACTCCCCCTTTGTGTGTTTCTTCAATGATTTATTCTCTTTCATGTTCTAAATCATATTTGTGAAGTACTTCATCAATTCTTAGCTTGTATAAATTTCCATTTATTAATGCGCATGGTGCTACTTTTATAGCAAGTGGATTTTTCTTATTATCTAATAAATTGTTTAGTGTTTTTTTGGTATGTAAGAATTCTACAATTTAAACAAGTTGTGATGGAACTGCCTCAATTCTAAATAGATGTGTGTATGGAAGGTCATCATCCATATCAGTCGATTCCTCATGAAGCTCAAGTTGGGATAAATTGTTGGGACCGACATTATGTTTTCCTAGTCATGCAATAACTTTCAATTCGAATTCTTGGAGTAGTAATAATCATCGACAGATTTGACCTTGATGAACTATTTTATTCACAAGGTATTTTAACGCTTGGTGATTAGTGTAAAATATGAAAGGGTTGGGAAAGAGGTAGTCTTAAAAAATTTTCAATGTGAAATCCATTGCTAAATCTTCATGTTATGTCATGGAGTAGTTTCATTTAGCTTTCTTAATCTTCCAACTAGTGTAGGTGTTTGGATGGTCTATTAGTTCCTTGTCGGGTTGTGCTAGGACTACTCCAACTACAATGTTTCATGCATCGACATGTACATTGAATTATTTGGACTAGTCAGGAAACTTAAGGATTGATTCTTTAACTAATTTCTTTTTTAACAACTAGAAAGACTCATTGCATTGTCTAGACCAAATAAAAGGGACATATTTCCTTAGAATCATGTCAATTAGAAACACGATGTCAGAGTAATGTTAAATGAATTTTCTATAATATCTAGTATGTCCTAAGAATATTTTGTTTTGTTTCTGATTTATAGGAGGCTTCAGATCTAATATTACCTTCATTTTCACCATATCAAATTTGAACCCTTCCTTTGAAACCACATGATCGAACAATGTTCTAATAGGTGTTGCAAATATGATTTTTTTATATTCAAGGACAAACGTATCTGACAACATCGCTCAAGCACCAGTCATAGCCATTGATTATGATCTTTCAGTAATGTGTACACTATCCATTCATTGAAATATACTACCATATTTTTATAGATATACTCTTGGAATGATTTGCAAATGATTCTTGAGAATTCTACTAAGGAATTCTTTAGACCAAAAGGCATTACTCTATAGGCAAAAGAGCCAAATTCAACAACAAAATTTATTTTCTCGCGATATTTTTTTCTATAGGTACTTTTTTATCGCCCAAGAACTCGCTAGTGAAGGAATAGCATTCATGTCTCACAACCTCATTTAAGATTTTATCAAAACATGGAGTTGGGAATGGGTCTGTGACTGTTAATTTATTTAATCCTTGATAATCGACACAAATGTGTATTATGGTAGGGCCATGCTTCTTTGGCTAAAAAACCATAGGGCTTGCCCACTGTGATGTTTCTATAGGGATAATAATACCAATGGCCAACATTCCTCCAATTTATTTTTGCACAATGAGTTTATACTTATGCATAAGCTTATAAGGTCTTATTGACAGTGCTAGACCTACCAACATTCAAGGGTGTCTCCCAGATACGAATTCCCAACTAGACCTCACACCGTTTTGGATAGGAGCCCCATCTGAAATACAACTTCAATGTTTTCTACTTAAATATTTTCCTTAGCTTTAGTTTTTACCAAAAGAGAGAATCACACATGTGCCTTCTACAAGCGAGTATGCTTGGTGAATGCTCAGTTACAAGTGTGTCAGGGTTCTTCTACCGTAAAGGGGAAATAAAGTGAGCATATAAGAGAGAGATAATAGTACCACTCTAATAAAGACACACAAAAGGAATTTTTTATCTAACATCCAGCAGAATAGTCCACAAGAATGCGGTGAATGTTATAAACATTGTAACACATTCTCAATAGAATAAGCACTAAAATAACAGAAATAGTTCAACTACCTTAGTACCAATGAAAGAAAACATGAACCATGAAAATCCATGGAATATTCTTACAAACATCCATAATCCATGTATGAAAACGTGTTGGCTATCATGGCTTCAAATATTAAGTAAAAGTTCCAAGATGTATGAATACAACGAACATCACTTACTCCAATAGTGGAGCATTAGAGCCACTACTTTCTCCCTAAAAGTACTAACTTATTTCTGTTATGCCTTATGGGAGAAGACAAGGTTAAAATTACTTTACATGAGAAATGATGACCTATTTATAACTTGAGGAATGACCTTTCATATCCTAATGACTCTTGACTTTCTAACTTCTAGTGACCTTTGGACTTCTACAACCTTTGAAGTTCAAAATGACTTTTAGTATTATATTTCCTTTGGAATTCCATGACTCTTGAGATCACATATGACTCTTGGGCTTCTACTTCTTTGCCTTATACAATGATTACAATGATACATATTGTCTTCCACATCATCATATGAAAAAACTTGACATGTCACTATCTTAGGTTATTGAAGCCGACAATGATTGATCACATGGACTTGCTTTAATCGTGACATAGTTGCTACTATGTCTACTCTTTATCATCGTCCACTCATGGTGCTCCCACCCTTCGAAGGGTCTTAAATATTGAATTCTTTACGGTACTTTGATCAGCAAGTTTCAGGCGTTTCCTTCGTTCTCCATGCACTTCCTTTTTTCATCCTCTTTTTCCTGATAATCCTTATGTGTGATTTCCATGAGGTCCCTCGAATACCTGTTTCTGCAATCACACATGATGAGCAACTATCAGTTTGAAAATTTCCTAAGCTATCATGTTTTATGCAAAATTTTCCTCTTTTTCTTTTTTAGTGCACTTAAAATAGTTAAGGAAGCTACAAGGTACAAGGGCTCATTTTGAAAGGTTGAAGAGTTGAGGAGGAGCGGCTTCAAGTCTTCAACATGCACTCATGCACCCTAAAAAGAAAAGAAGTCAAGGCAGGGCTCATTTCATAAGTCCAAAGGACAAAGTGGAAAGCTTCAGGCTTCCCAAGTGCACTATGGACTCAAGGGAGAGAATAAGGGTGCGTGTTGCACTCCTCAAGGTTGAAGGGTGAGGCTTCATGCCTTCGAGGTGGGTTCATGTGCTTAGGAGGCCTCAAAGAGGGTGTACCTTACTCCTAAAGGCTAAAGGTTGGGGCTTGATTTATTCAGGGTGTCATAGTGTGCTCAATCAGTTTAGGTGGGCACATGGTGCATAGGGGAAGGTTGAAGGGTTGATATTCTAGTCATCAGGATGCACCAATGCACTCAAGGAGGGTGCACATCTTTGAGTCGAAGGAGTGTGCTCTAGGCTCACTTAGTCATTCTTGAAGGGTTCCTTTCAAAACATTGAAGGGGTTTCATGCTTTTGGAGTACATGCAGCTCTGTGAGAGGGTGCAAGGCACACTTCTAAACAATGAAGGGTCTCCCATCAAGGCTTTAGATTGTGCTCATGCACTCTTGGCCTTAATGGGTTCACCTTTCAACTAAAATCTGTCTAAGTGTGGATGATTGGTCAAGGAATGAGAAAGATGAGTTCTGGACATAAAACAAAGTGTGACACATATGAACTCATTGAGAAAACTTAAAAAAACACAACCAACAATGAATATACTTCAAAACACCACTTGATGCACATTCCCCAAATATAACCAATGACGTGTGTGCAACTACAACCCAAAAGTGTCATTTTATAGCCAAAAAGGTGTTGTGACCACAAAATGCATATAAGTATATTCAAATCAATTCGAATTCACTTAATAACACTCAAGAACAATGAAAAAATATGAATCAAGAAAAAACAACACTTGACGACCAAAGAAAGACTTGATGAGACAATGAGGTAGGCTCCAAAATTCAAACATAACGAAATTTTGGAGGGTATTGTAGCAGCGATAACAAATCTCTTCTTTATTGGTTTACCTCCTAGAATGAGTTTCATTTTCATTTCTCCCATTTCCTTGACAATTCCTTTTAAATATTTATAATCTCAAGTGAATACATCTTGGTATTCATTAAGTAGATCGAAAAATTCAAGGATTCATTTCTCTGACTAATAATCACTAAGTTTGGTGGTTTTTAGTCGATTGTCATTGGATATGTCAGCTTCACATATTTTAATCTCAATGCCCATATATTCGAATGCTTTGGATTTGTTGAGATATTGCTCCTCACTTATTCTTTTTTTTTTTTTTATTCTGGTGGAAAGTCTAATTTTTCTAATCTCATGACTTATTCTTGTTTACTGACTTTACATATTGTTTGAATTCTTTTATAATTTTTAGGATTATTTTTGTTCAAGCAAAATATTTGACCATTAATATGTGGTTCTTCAATTTCCAAATGACTGGCCCTCTTTTTTTCATATGCACATGATATGTAATTACACGTTATTGAGGTATTAACTAATTTTCATTCGTCGATTGGTTTTTCTATGATAAAATCTTTAATTTTATGTACTGCATCTTTTAAATCTGCTTTGTCTGGTTTGAACTGGAAATCCTTGATGAATTTTTCCCTTAATTCTTTCCATTGAAGTGATTTACCACGAGCTTCTTCTAACCTATACCATTTATTTGGTAGGTCATCCAAATTGTTTAGGAACATGTGTGGCCAAACTCACTCATCTTTGTAACTGATCCTTCTCCATTCTAATTCGCATGTATGAATATGAGTGCCATGATCTTGTCCTACACTAAAAGTGGGTATGTTTGTTTGTGCAGATAACTCTTTTCCTCCAAAGCATTCCATAAAATATTTTTTACAGTCATCCATGTTTGAAGTTGAGATGAATGGGTATCCCACCATCTCGTGGCTTGTCCTATGAAGGTTTGTACTAGACTATACATTCTTCCATGTTCTCCAATAAACATTGTTACTTTCTCGAAATGATTAATAGGAGACACCCTTTCTTTGAGTTGAATGATGTTACTGGAATCATGTGTTAAATCTGTCGAAAGTATAGAAGATGTTTCTCACCAAATTTTCTCTCATACGGTTGGTATTGCTTTAACAAAATAACATGGATGGATTTTTGAGGTTGGAATAACCTGAATTTTCCAACATTATTTTTATTTGGATTCATAATTTTTAATTTTCCATTCATAAAGGTTCTTGTCAGAATTTTGTTTGATGGAAAGTGGATATCCTATCAGGATTTCACCATCAGCTTTTGGTTCAACATTGTCATGATCATTGTGTAGTACTTGATAGAGTTGTTTCATTTCAACTTCTTCATCAAAATATTCGACCCAAAGCTTTCCTTCATAGGGGCATAAGGGGATAATAATATTTTTATTGTTACCTTTTAACTTAATTCTATATTTTTTCCAATGATATAGTCACCTTCATTTTTCATCCCCAAGGTCGGTAGACTAATGTTGGCTATGTAGGGATTCCATCGACTAAATCAATGACTTCAGAGTTGACTATCGTTAGGATTCTAATTATAGAATTTTGTACATGTCAAATCATCCCTATTGGTTCAATAAAACTCTAGTCGGCTAGTTTAAGGTTAGTAGTCATTCTATGTAAGTTCAGTTGACCCATATTCATCCAAGTTTCTCTTGGAAGAATTCTTACCTACAAGCCAAAATATAGCACAATTTGTCTAACCATATATCCATTTATTTCTAGGTCAAAGTGTGGGTCATGGTATTCTAATTGATTTCCTTGTGAGAGTTGTCAAACAATTTTCCATTTTTCTTAGTTTCCATTACAATTTTTCAACATATTCAACAATTCTACCAAATGAGCAACAAAATGTTCTTCTTTTAATAGTTCAAGAAATTATTGCATAATTATATTGTTATATAGTCGTTGATGGTCAGTTTATTTCATAAATAATTCGATAACTTTTGACATTGTATCATTTTGTCCTTGCATATCGGGATATTGCATCATCTTCTTGATTGGTCGAATCACTTGGTGGTCTTGATTGTTGTTCTTTTTTTCCGCTCCAAACCTTGTGACTACATGAAGGTTTTTAGAATTTAAAAACTCATGCTTGGGAACTATTTGTAATAAATTAACGGACTTTTTATTTAATATTTTCTCAATAATTTTATGGAAATCTTCCAAAGAATGATCACCGAGACCACACATATCGCAAAATCATAAATCCATTTTATCTTTAAAGGGGCATGCTGTAGCAATGTTCCCTTCTTTCCAGCAAGTAGAGTAGTAAAATATTCCTTGACCTCAACCATGACCATGTCCTCTACCGTTATAGCCTCCTCATCATCCACCAAAGCCTCCTCAACCCCATCCTCTTCCATCAAAGGATGGTGATTCACTAAATTGGTCAATCACCTGAGTATGATACAAAACATTGTGATTAGGTTTAATTTTTACATTAAGTGGGCATTCCTAGGTGGAATGCACATTGTCTTCACAAGATAACACACCACTTTGGCTTGGAGTTTTGTATATTTTATCGGAAGTCTTTAGTTGAGTGGTTAGAGGCTACTTGTAAGTTATAACAATACACATTGGATTGTATTCTTCAAACATCTTTGTCAAAATAATATAAAAATTTACAAGTATCTTTTGTGTCCTTCCATGTGGCAATTAGTACACTAGAGATGAGTCTTTTGGAGTGCCAGTTGCAGTAGAGAATTTTGTAAATGGTCTAGTTTGGTTTCAAGTTTGTTATTAGTCGATGAGATAATCGAGTGACCTCCATCATCTTACTCAATGCGTTGTGCTAATTTCAATGCCTCTTCATATTTTATAACTTCATGCATTTGAAGCAGACCTTATATTTTTTGTAGTAGACCAACCACATACTATTGAACTAAAAGATATTCATCAAGAGTATATAGAATCTCGTTCAACAAATATTTGAATCATTTTTCATACTCGCATACATATTCTTTTGGTCTTTGCTTTTTTTCATTTAATTTTTGGGTTATGAGATGCTTGAAATATTGTGCTTTAAAAATGTAAGAAAACTAGTTTTAATTTTACTTTTTTACTTAGTTTGTTTCTCTGTAAGGCTCATAAACCATGTTAATGCTCGTTTTCTTAAGGTTGTAGTGAGATGCGCTATTTTATTGTCTTCATCGTTTATATCATTTGCAGTCCAAAAATTTTCACAGAAAAATAAATTCCTTTCCGGGTCTTCCTCACCTTCGTAGACGGGTATGTGGTTTAGACACATATTGATTGAAGGAGGTCATTGCAGTTGAGAAATTAGATTTAAACGGTTTTTATTATCACTCATCATTGGATGACATATTATTTTTTATTTATTTGTTGATGATAACTTGTGATAATGATTCATCGATTTGGCACGACTTATCTATATATTCTGCGAACCGAGTTTCTTAAGGTTGCAACTCTTCGTTGAATGCTTTTGTACTTTGGGTTTCTTCAATGAATATAGGTTGTAGCAGGGGGGGGTACGATCATGAGATTTCTCAGTTGGAGAAGTACTTGTTCTATTTCATTATTTTTATTTGATTGATCTTGGTCATAGTTTTTTGTCCCTTGAAAGTTTCTTTGTTCTTGTTCATTATACCCGACTACAAGTATTTCTTAATAATTTCATGACTGAAGAAATTCTCTAATGTTGGAACTTGTTATTTCTATAGACAGAATTATTCTTATATTTCTACTAGAGTTGTTGACTTCCATGGAGTGTACTTTCTCTCTGGGGGTTATCAGTAGACCTTCATTCTCTATCGATGTGGACGACGTTACGCCTCTCATATCTTCTAAGGAGTTTCTTCCATCTTAGCTCTCACGCCCCCGATTCTAAATTATTTTCCTCTGGTATTCTTGTTCTCTAATTTTATCTCGTCATTGTTGTGTCTTATCCCTTGTTATTTTCTATATATCAGTCAATTTTTTATATCATCAATCACTATTTGGTTAGTTATCTTCTTGTTTTTGTTTCCTGACAACGTACTTTCTTCCTTCATCCTTGTCGGTTACACGCACTTCTCCAACTTTATTATTTCTTTTCATTTTTATTCTTTATTTTTCACCATCGTTACCCCCCATGTCAACCTGACTTAGTGTCAGTTTGCAGAAAGGTATCCGTCTACCATGATTATTTCCTTAAGAAATAATCCCATGCTTCCTTTTTATCTTTACACTAAGCATCATGAAATTTTCACCACTTGGTTTGATCTTTATTCCAATCATTATATGGTATCCCTAATAGTGGTTGGTACTCAAAAATATTTATGACACCCTTTTCAAGAAGGAACTTGTGTAAAAGGGTAGGGATTGTGAAAAACAAATTGTCATGCATGTTTTCGTAAAATCTGGTCTTAGTACGCTTAATTGAAGTTTGGTCTTCTATTGCTTCCTCTTTGCGATAGTATTCAAGAATCGACTCAAGCCACATCATCATTTGACAGTTTCAATAACAGTCAGGTGTTAGTTTTGTTCGAAGGTATTTCCATGGGCATTGTTTTCATGCTACTTCTTGATTTCGACTCGGGTACCTTTTATGAATCATTCATGCGCTTTCGTAAAGAAGTTAGCTTTGGCCTCTACAATTGTCAGATCATTTCTGCATGCATAGTTCCTTAAATAATTATTGATCTTTTCATCGCACCATAATTGTATCTCTTCTAATGCTAACATTTATGCTCACATGTTCTATGACTCAAATTCTAACTACTGGTAACCGAACCAATGTTGTAATATAACGAAAAGCATACATAGTTACCAGTAGACAAACATCAAGTAATCACATGACAAGTATAGACAAAGATGCAAGAGACACAGTAATAGAGAACCAACAAAAGAGCACGGATATTTCTTTATTATATGTCAAAACCTAGAACCATAATTGTTAACAATGTAAACTTTGAAACAGGTACTGTACTGATTACTTGTTTTTTTTAGGTAGCAAAAAAATCAACCAAATTTGAAAAGTGTTGATTCAAAAATATATATATATTATTTTTTTGAGCATATTTTTTGACACTTTAGATTTTATTATGTACATTATTTAAAAAATGTTAGTGATTTTCATGTTGATTTCGAGAAGTGTTGATGTAGCGTCAAGCCCTTTTTTTAGAAGACTTAGTTTTTGGCTTTAAATTTTCTAATGTATTAAATGTGGATAATTATTTTCGAAATTTAACAATTTTTGAAGTAGTCGTATTCTTCATATTTTTTGTTTTTCTTTTCATTTTTTAATTTTTTTGTAGTGAGATCTTTATTTTTTTGCATAGTTAAAAAAAAAGGTAGATATTTTAAAGTTCCAATCTTCTATATATTTATATATTGTTAATTAATATTTCAATTCACATCAAATAATTGTCTCTAAAAATCAATAATTTTTAACAATTGACATAAAAATACACATTTTGAATAGAGATATAACAAAAAATTACACGTTTTGAGGCTTTTTTGCTAAAAGTGACATGTCAAATAAACAACTTTTATAGGAAGAATTAAACACAAAATGGTTAAAAAACATTTTTTTATGAATTTCACGTCAAAAATAATAATAATCACAATGATTTTCAAAAAATAATGATTCACATAAAAATTAAAGTGAAAATGACATAATACATATATTAAACATATAACAACAATAACTGAATACTTATTCCTCTCATAAAATCTCAAAGTCAAAACATTACAAGTATAACTAATTAATAGTTACAAAAGATGAGCTTGATTTCCAAGCATAACTTAAATTTAATCAATAATATCATGTAATCCATACTCTTTATCTTCTAGAGTTTCATCATTGTCTTCTTCCATAATATTTTCTACTTCAATTTGGTCATTTTCCTTTTCTGGTGGATCTTTGATGTCCACGAATCTCCTAATATATGCCTTTCTAATCATTCCATCTAATGGTGGTTGAGTTTCCTTTGCCTTTTTTGCTACACGTGATTCATTAAAATCCCCTTTCCTCAATAAAAATTCTTGCATTGCATCTGGAAGAAATTGAAGAGCATTAATTCTTTGCTAAATAAATTTACACTATATTGGGTCTTTTTCAATGGCAATGCAATTTCTTCCTTTTTCTAGACAACATTCTAGTGTTGTACCTAATCATCAAGTACAACATAAATAATGAAGTAAATTAGTATAAACACATAAAAATTAAAAAGGAAGATATTGAAATTCAATTTTATATAATAAAACTTACCTAAGCCTGAGAATAAATCCAAAACCCAGTCTTCTTCATTAGAACATAAATCTATAAGATAGTTAATTAATGAGTGTGGTTTTTGATAAATGTTAACTATCTCTCCTTTTTCTTATCTATCTTCATATGTTAGTTATTCTACAATAGCATCATGAATCAATACTTAGGTATGACTCTTTCCATCTACCCAATTCAGAAGCATAGGCTTATAGCTATCATCTTTTGTCCAAGTTTCAACATGGATGAGCTCACAATCACTTATAATTGGTTGATCTCCGCGGTTAATAAAATTTGAATTTTTCCTGTAACATGAAATAGTAAAAGTTCATTAATTTTTACATAAATTATTTTTTTAACTTTAATCAAACATACAAATTCAACGTCTTACCATGTAAACTACATCCTTGAGTTTTATTTTCCCTTGAAGCTTGTCAACAACATTGCAAATTGTGTGTCTGAATGAAATATCACAAAACCCCATAATGATGATGTTATGAATTCTACAAATCCTATAACCACTTTGCTAAGAACTTGCTAAGTATAAGGGTTACTATCATATTCAATGTTTGGGATATTGAAACCATGAGGAATATCTACAATAACTAGGGAATAATCCATTTTGGCCTATGAGTTTTGCAATGTATTCACAATCACCTTGTATTATTTGATATTGGATAGTCTCGAGCCTATTGCAAATGAAATGAGTAAGACTAGGATCGAGTTCAACATTACTAAGACATTGCTTTCTCAGTTTTTCGATCTTAATTTTTTCAATAAATCTTATGAAACTAGCTTTTGCTCCATTTGCATTCTTATTCATCTTTAATGAAATAGACAAATATATGTGAAAGTTATAAAATAAAAATAGTATACACATGAATAAAAATGAACATATAAATCAACATACCATTTTAAATGCAAGATAAACATATTTTATTGTTGATGTAGAACTTGAATCTGGGTAGTTGCGTACAACATCATCCCAACTATCTTCCTTCAACCATCTAACCATTTGTTATTGTATTCTCATGTAAACCTTGTGACTGAATAAATAAAGTAAAAAAATGTTAATATAATGATATGTATAACAAATACTACCAACAAAAATATGTTATATTTAAAAGAAACTTATAATCTAGAAATAAGTAAAAATAATTCAACAAACTTACTTTTGAAATTCCTCACACATTCGTCCAATGATAATTCCCCTAAATTCACACGAGATAATATTTTTTTGACAAGATTTTCATCCTTCACTCCTTGCAATTCTCTCCAAGGTGTGATAGTCATAACTTCTGGAAGGAGCTTCATTTCAAGACATGATTTACTATTGCTACATATCAATGGTTTAGATTTTTTGACCATCTAGTTTTTAATGCTAATGCTCTCCCACATGTCAAAAATCTCATTAATCAATTCCCATGTCTCCCCAGTTCTAAATTCCAAATAGAAAATGTTATCCATACCTATTAATATTTCAGAATTTACTTTGCCACCTTTTGAATTGATTTTTCCTCAATTTGATAACCTATTTCCATACAACATTCCTTTCGAAAGGATAAACTAACCTTTGTCCTATCCCCACCACTTTTTTCTTCAAATTCATTATGAATAAATCTAACCCTTTGGATGAAAGTCATAGACATCCTATACTCATTATCTTTATTATGATCACATGCCAATAACTTTGCTTTTGTATCTGTTGACACCTAATCGTGGGGATTGGGTGAATAGTTGTAAATAATGTAAATAATAAATAATGGAAAAAGAAGAGTCATCAAGAGATGAAACTCAAGAGTCACTCCCTCATGTATATAACTATGAACAATCTAAATGAATAAACACAATTTCATTTGAGCTACCTCTTGGCGTGACATGGTATCAAAGCCAACTCCATTTTTGGCCCTCTCTACCCTTGTAACTCCCTCCTGCCTATGTTCTACCTAATTTGCAGAACTGACACCTCTACAAAACCATGAAGCCTGAACCCATCTTACCTACACCATCAAATGCATTTTCTATTCCATCGTCGAGTGTCGAGTCTTCAATCTCAGATGTGTTTTCTATTGCACTTGGAGTAGTCCCTGAGGGTGTTCTCCGTCGTCCAGCTCCACAGACAATGCTCGGCCTCCAGGTCTCCATACCACTATGCTCAACCTCCAGTGGGCCTCCATGCCTCTACATTAAATTTGATGAAGAATGTGAACTCTTCCTGCGAACATTTCAACTCCAGTAGGCCCTTTGGTGGTCCTGAGTTCAAGTCATGTAATGTTGTTGAGTAGAACAGAGATGAGATGAGTGGTGATACCTCTGGTGCGGTACGGTGATACCTCTGCTGTGGTGAACTGAATTTGTCTACCAAATCCCAGTTTACATAACTGCATGTTTTTGGTAGTTATATGATAGTTGGGTTTTTCTTTTCGGTGGTTTCTTACATACCACTACATTAACACTCCATACATACCACTACATTACATACCACTCCATACCACTACAACAGATCTAACATTTGTAGATTTGACATATTCTCTACCTTATGGTCCAATCATACACAAAATCTCAGCTAATATTGTGTTTTTATCTGCACTCTCCCCACCAGTTGCCACACCCGAACCACTTCCTCCCTATACCACTGCTTCCTCACAACATAAGCATGGCTGACCTCTATTAGAGCATCACCCTCACAATGTGACAATCCCTTTGTTGTGGTATTATAGTGTGGTATCACTATGCTCCATACTCCCGACTTACCTCCACCTCTACCATATAATAGCCTCTGTCATTTAATACCTCCCCCATTATTAACCCCAATAGTTATAACCCCACACGTTAATGCCTCCCCCATATACTACCTTCCCCTATATAACCCCTTCCCCATATAATCCCTTCCCCAAATATATCTCTGTTATATACATATCAAAATTATATTTCCACAGTATTGCTATTATTGCAATTTTTTTCAGCAAGAGCAGAAGTACATTTTTTTAATAGTACACATTTACAATGCATTCATTAACATCTATTGTGGGAATGGTTCTCACCGGGAAGCAGAACTATCTAGAATGGTTGCAGAAGATCAAACACACTCTCATTTTTTATGACCTGTGGAAAGGAGTGTGCATTGGAGAAGGATAAAAAGAACCAGAAAAGCCTAACTCAGACAAGGAATTTGCCATTTGGGAAAATAAGAATAGCAAGGCATATGCCTTTATTGCAGCATCCGTAAATTAAGAGGCGAGTGGCCATATTTTTCCATTTTCAAATTTTTTCTAAGCCTTACAAAAACTAAAGTGACTCTATGACTCACACTATATGCTTGAAGTTGTTCAACTCATGATTAAATTGTTCAGTCTTGAATTACAAAATGATGATCCTCTTTCTTTTGCATCAGAAGTAAAATCTATTATGCATGATATAAAAGTCACTAATGTTGAACTGGACATTCCTTTGATAACCTTTTTCAAGGCACTTTATCCCACTTACTAAAAGTATCTTGAGTCATTGCAAGCAAATGGAAACCGCAAAGAAATTACCTTTGAATCCCTTGTGAATAAATTTTCTAAGAGAGAGAAAGCTTTTGGTGAGAAGACAACTCCTCAGTCTTTTGAAGAGGCTATGTGTCTTGCACATAGAGAGAATAATCTTGCTCAAGATTCTTCTAGAGGAAGAGGTGGTCGAAGACGAAGAGGAAGAAGAAATTTCAGAGGAGGGGTTAGACACTCTCAACGAGAAAAGTCAGATTTCCGTTGCATACGTTACAATAGAGATGGATCACTTGATGCATCCACATGCAAGTTGCCTTGGGACAAAATTGATCAAGAAAAAAATCAACCCAAAGGTAAAACTAATTACAAAGAGAAAGGTAAAGCACCTGAATCTTCTCACTATATTGTGCCACATTGTAATATTGAAGCAAATGAAGACTTGTTTAATGCTTCGCTTGCTTCTTGGAAAAATCATTGGTTCCTTGATTCAGAAGCAACTTGCCACATGAATTTTAGAAGAGATTTTTTTGAAGAATTTACTGAAAATGTTGATGGATAAGTATACTTTGCAGACAAATCAAAACTCAAGCCATCAGGGCTTGGTACAATCAGGCTCAAATTTCTTAGTCTTCTAGATTTTCTTCTACTTGATTTTTTTATATCTATCACATATGAGGAGACACTTGTTGTCCTTGGTCCACATCCACCAGCAAGGATACTCCATTCATATGTTTGATGACAAGGTTGAGGTAAGAATAGCATCAGATCACTCACTTGTCATGACGATGATAGAAGAAGAAAGACTTCTCAAGCTGCAAGGTACCTCTGCTCGTGCACAAAATTTCTCATACAATGCTCATTATGATGAAGGTAAATTTCCATCAAGTTTATTATGGCATGCTATATTTGGACACCTGAACTATGAAAACCTTCACTTGTTGAGGAAAAATGGTGCCACTGGTTTGCCTACAATTCCTAGGAAATTTAAGTAATGTGATGCTTTCTTTCTAGGAAAGCATAGAAAATAGTCTTTTCATGATTCACATTCTAGAGCACATAGAAAACTTGACCTCATTCATTCAGATTTATGCATTCCAACGCCTATTACTTCTATAAATGGAAATAAATATATGATGAAATTTATTGATGACTACACTAGAATGTGTTTGGTTTATTTGTTTAAGAACAAATCTGATGCTTTCAAACATTCAAGAAATTTCATACATGGATTGAAAATGATGCATAGTCTCATACTTGCTCTATTCGCACTAATAATGGAAACAAATACACCTCAAATGAATTTTAAAACTATCTTCTTCAACATGGGATCAAACATAAAACAATTGTGCCTTATAATCCCTAACAAAACGGAGTATCTGAAAAAATGAATCGGACAATCTTAAATATGGTGCGCTCCATGATGTTTTTCAATAATGTAAAATTGATGTTTTGGACTGATGTAGTTCTATGTGTTGTGTTAGAGCCTAGATTGTTGGCATTATGTTTCTGGTATGGTTATATGTTACAGATGTTGTACTTGATGGCAACACCCATGGCAAGGCTCTCAATATGATGAAAATTAAGATGTACGCAGGAGAACAGTTCAGAAGATGTGTACCCACAGGTACGTTGTGCAGGGATTGTGTCCAGCCACGCAGGTTACCCATTCATGAGGTGCGTACCCCAGTGCACACACTTCAAGGCAGTAAAGCACACACACGTGGGGTTCCTTATGTTTAACCCTTGGTATTTAGCTGACAGTATTGTGTTATCATGGTTTTGGCCCGTGGTATTGATGTGTTTTATTATTATTATTGAGCCCCATGATCCTTGATTTGAGGAAGAGCTTGCCTATATAAAGCTAAGGAGATCATTTGGCTTAGTATGCTTTTGGGGGTTGAATATCTTAAGATCTGAAATATTTGGGTTATTGTTTCAAAAATCTTGATCTATATGAAAGTGAAGTGGAAGGCGAATCTGTAAAGGGTGATCTCCCGAGCGCTTGATTAGATCTGGGCATCTGTCTAACTGTAGCATACTGGTGATCTGTAAATTCAGCCCTAAATCTGATGTACGCAGGTGTTTAATGGTGCTTCTGCATAGGTACGCAGAGTAGAAGAAGGATAAGTGCGTGGGTATGCAGGGGCGACAAAGGCGCAGTGCGTGGGTACGTAGAGGCGACCAAGGATAAGTGCGTGGGTACGCAGAGCGACGGTGGTTCAGGTGCGTTCGCACAGAAACAGTACGCAGCGCGATAGTGTCTCTGGGTGCGTGCTTTCAGTGAAGTTCGCGGCGCGATAGTATATTTGGGTGCGTACTGTACGCAGAGAGACAAAAGAAGCAGTGCGTGGGAACGCAGTGCAGCAGAAGGAGATCTGCGGGTGTACGCAGAGAAGCAGAGGGTGAAGTGCGCACCGACGCAGGCCAAAGAAAGGAAAGTTGTGTATCTGTTTCAGGACTATCTGTTGACTAAACGTTTTCTGTTGATAAGGTGTTCTGGGTTCAGTTCTGTTATTTTGATCTGGTTACTGCAGCTGACTGTAATTTATATGTACTTGATGATCATTTAATGTATATGGATCCAGTTTGAAAATTTATGAAAAGTGATCCTTGTAAGAAAAGAAGTAGGGGGTTGTAGCTCCCTTCCAGGAGAGACTGGAAAATGAGAGAGAGTTGCAGCCCTCTGCAGGTTGCAGCCTGCGTACTGGTAAAGGACTGCACCAGTACAAGACCATTGTAAAAGGAGTTTCTAAATTGAAAGAAGATAGAGACATATTGCAGCAGGTGGTTTTCACCCACATTGGGTTCCACCTATATATCTGGTGTTCTTTGATGTGACTGTCTGTTTTTCTTGTTCATGCTCATTATTTTATGGTACTGATATGAAAAAATAATTCAAAGTATAAATAAGGAAGATTTGTTAAAAGGACTAGATAATACTGATTCACCCCCCCCCTCTCAGTATTATTTTCAACAATTTACCTCAGGCTGAAAAGGTAAAATTCTAGGTCCACATCAAACCACGCTCAACCTCGTAGCTAGCCCTACGAGGACAAGAGAGGGCTCTCTCTAGGTCAATCTCAACAAAAGATAATTAGATGGGGCTTGAGATGATTGATTTAACTACTAATCTTAGGCTAGGGATGAAGTGCAAGGATTTAATTTGAGTTTTTTTGGGGGATTTTGTTGGAAAAAGGGAAAGGCAAATTTGGGTCGGAGAATGAGGCCAAATTTTTACAGAGTTCCGGTTGGGGCAAGGTAGGCAATAGTTTTGATGCTTTAGATTAAATGAATGGATAGAAAATACCCCTGAGGAGTTGAAGAGGGAAAGAGGCTGCATGAATCCTCTCCAAACATATGAAAACATGTAAAACTAAACAAATTTTAAGGCAGAGCACAACAAACTCATGAATTCTACCTTTGTCACTAAATTTGTTTAATTTCAGAAGAAAAGAGAAGGGAAATGGCATACATAAACATCAATGAACTTAGAATTACATGAATAAAAACACCATCAAAACACAGAGCCACAAGGATCCCAACAAGTGCTGCAAAATCCTGGTCTTTCCTTTGCCAAAAATGCTGAAAATGAATGTACAATGAAGTGCCAAGCAATCCCAAGTGTCCAACCCTAAAAATGACTGATAAATTACATGATATAGACAAGACTAACTCCTTCCCATGCCTCTAGGGGTCGAGCTCATCATTCTAGGAGCTGTTTCAACCATATCTAAACAAGGAACTGAAAAATAGGCAATGAAACAATTTGCCTCTATATGTTAGGAAACTGATTCATTCACTCACATTTCACCTTTTGGTGAATGAATCTACTAAGACAAGTAAAAATGTGCTAAAATTACATCATGGTCATGAAATTACATCAAGTTAGATCAAGAGTAACATAAAAAAGTAAAACTAGTCAAAATTGGTCGAAATTCTGAGCTGAAGAGTGAAAAATAGGCCAAAATCCTCTATGCGCCACGCCCAAACTCTCTATGCGTAGCAAAATTTTGGAGCTGATTTTGAGGCCCTTCCCGAAGTCCAAAGTGATCTCATGATAGCTTGTTGGAAAGCCCTACCTGTCTGCGTTCCAACCCAAGTGGAATTTCTAGATTGGGATGTCATTTGCCCCTCCAAAACTGCAATCTCCCAAGACTGCTTCCTATGGGTGCAAAAGGTGGTAGAAAAGGTCATTTTTTGTGTGTTTTTGACCCTTTAGGCAATCCAAAACTTGATGAAATCCTTAGGTAATTCATGAGCATGCATAAATTTTCATAAAAAATCTAGAAATGCAAAGTTTTCCTCTAGAGGATCTCCCAGTTATAAGCGCGCGCCAAGTGGCGCTACGCGTTGAGCAGGAAAATCTGTTTTGAAGCCAAAAAATTCAAAATTGACAAAATTTTCTCCAAATTTGTTGAAATTTGGACTGAAGGTCCATCATTGAGTATCATGCTCAGCCAAAGAAGCTTCGGCCAAGATTCAGAGCCTATCATGCCTCTCTGATAGGTGACATATGTCGACACACTAGTAGTCTCCGCCTCCTGACCTCCATACAGATGTGAATGTTCACCCACATCATGGACAACCTCCTGATGAGCTGCTGAAGCTATGAAGAACTCATGGGAAATGAAGTCTTCCCATGTGATACCCTGCAAACCAAGCTGATGCACAACAATGATCTTGATGAGCGCATAGTGATAAATTCTATTGTACTGCTGTTCATGAGTCTTCTTCTGCACAAGAGTAGTCATCCTCTTGATGTTTCGGCACATGAAATATGGAATGTTTATCATCTTCACTCTAGTGAAATGCATCAATAACCTGATATGGTATGCATATAGGCATGAGAAGTGGCCTTCACAATTGAAGTATCTGATAATGAGTCTCATCAACGACGCATAAGATTCTTTCAAAAACCGGAATGGGAACACCCTGTTGAGCTGTCTCACATAGCTAGGCTTGATATATGGTTCATAATGTACTCTTTCTACCTGTTGTCTTTTGTTCCACTCCTCACCCACATTCGGTATTCCTGTTTCTTGAGAAATGGTTTCTGGTGTCAAGGTGAAATTTACACCATCAAGAGTTACCTGACCATCATGTAAATACAAAACAAACAACCGAGCCAACTCGTAATGATGCTGAATTTGAGCAATCATCTCACAATATTGAAAGCATGGCTGTTGTTGGAAACATGCCATGGCAAGTGGGCAGGCCTGCAATTGAGTCAGTGAGGTGGGCTCTTCTCTGACATGTCTGCCACCCTTACGAGGACTCCTCGGTGCAAGAAGCTCTGTGGTAGAATCACTGTCCTTTTCATATGATGAATCAATCTCCATTTCCATAATGTTTCAAGCAAGGTGTATGTTTGGTTTGTTAAGAATGACTAATTGGTGCCTTTGTTTTTCAATGCCAAATGTGTGCCAAGTAGGAAGGGAGTGTGGGAAAAGAAAAGGGACAGTGGATAAAATGGACTGCCAAGTGAAATTAAAATACAATAACAATCACTTGACTATGTGTTAGGAATGTGGGGTTTGGGAATTTTTTGCAAGTGATAGGGATGGGATATTGTAGGGTTTAGGGATAGGAATAAATGGGGGAATAAGGGATTAGTGAATTTAGGGAGTAGGGGAACTTAGGGAATAATGAACTCAAGGGATAAATGGGATAAGGGAGTGATGGAGGAATGATTGACTTGGTAGCAAAATGGGTTTTCAAACACTCGGCAGCAAGTTTCTTAGAATGTCAAATGGTAGGGTTTGATTTTGTGTTTAAAACCATTAATATGTTTCAACCACCATGATATAAGCACAAACTTGGATGAAAACAAATGATGGAGGCTCTACCTGGCAAATCCGTGCTTTTTTGGGTGATTGGAGGTCGCTTTGGAAATTTTCGGGCCTTTGGCTGTATGCGCCGCATGGCATACCCAATGCGTTGCGACCCGTATGTGCGTTGCGCAGGTTCAAAACAACACTGTGAACGGCGGCTCTATGCGCTGCATGGCATACCCAATGCGCTGCGACCCGTATGTGCGCTGCGCAGGTTCAAAACAACACTGTGAACGGTGTGCCGCGACTACCTCCCAATGTGTCGCGCAACATTCCAACACACAGTCGGCCTTCAAAATCACAATTCCGCCCTTCCACAATCTAACTTTACTTCTTGTTGTCTCCTTGTGTGCAAATGAATTGTTTGGACACCAAAATATCTTGTATAACCATTGGACTTAAATTTTTGTTCTCAATAACCCACTTTCTAATGTTTCCACTTTGGCACTTTTCACTTTCTAATACAAACTCTATTTTTTGTTGTTTCCTTTGATTTTTGATTGAAATGAAGAAACTCTTGACAATTTGTGCAGGGATGATGGCATTGGCTTTCGGAAAAGGATGGCCAGGGCTGCACTTAAGAACTATAGAACTTAAAAAACCTTAAAAATTACATATTTATTACAAACAATAAATTTGATGATTTCTTCTTCAAAACAGAGTTTTGAAGAAGAATCATTTTTAAGCATTATTGGCAATGAAAAATCTAGAATAAAAACTTATTAGGAACATCCTCATGGCATGTTGGCATTATTAGACACTTTGAAGACAATATTTGTGAAACCCTAGACCTAATGACTGAAATGACTCTTGGCTGACTGTCATGCGGAAAGAGTTATTTTTGCAGACAAACCTAACCTCCCTAGGAGTCTAAGACTCTCTAGTGACAAACAAACCAACCAAGAGCAATCCTTCTCTAAACACACATTATTCTATGAGAGATCAAGTGTTTTCCGATCTTACCTTAGGTCCAAACGCTTGTTGTAGCAGTCCAGCCTTGCTGATCCAGATGAGCTCCTCCTTCACTTTAAGACCTGCATACACTAACAAAGCAAACGATTACATAACACCTGAATATTCATCATAAAACAAAGCATATTCATCACATAGACCAAGGAGTACATGAAATAATTCATTAACAACAAATCATTGAGAAGAATGGACTTATTTGTATTAAGGAAACAAAAAAGGAACCATTACAACCTGAGCCTTGGTGTTGTGCAAGCTTCTCCCAGGGTCCAGCAAGAGATTTCCTCTACTTTGACAAGCTCACCCACTCCCACTATGGCAACAAGGAAGGATAGTGATCTCTCCTCACAAGTCAACAAATGGAAGTCCTAATTCCAGCAGTATTTACCCTTTAGAATGTTCAGCTTTCAACCTCTCCTCCTTTGGCCCAATGCCTGTATTTATAGCATTCTAGAAGAGGTTATTCAGTTCCAACATCAATGGGATACTCCCTCTTTTGGATGGGGTAGCTCCTCTCTTGATGGGATAAGCTCCTCTATCATAGGAGTGCATGAACCATCTGGAGGCGCTCAATACACGTCAAACACTCTTCTAGAAGGCTCTAGAAGTGACCACAAGTAACTTTTTAAAGATGAAACTCGCGCCTTTTGACCTTTACAGGGGTACGCACCCCACCTTTAGCTTACAGAGCGTACAAGTACGCAGGTACAGTGTGTTTGGAGTGCGTACACGCAGGCAAGGTAGAGAGAACCTGCGTACCCAGAGATAAACATGTTTTTAAGTGACTTTCTCTCTTTTTAAAGTTTGACATGAAGAGCAGAGGTATGGGGCTT